>VXAC01006997.1:91580-113395 GCA_013399225.1 Rhipidura dahli
AAAAAAAAAAACTAAAAAAAAAAAAAAAAAAAAAAAAAAAAAAAAAAAAAAAAAAAAAAATTGGGATTTCCAACTTTGAAAGGCTTTCTGAATAGTTTAGACTAGATTTGGCACATGCATGGGCCATAGAGTCAGCCTGTCCGACCTCTTGAAATCTCTGGGCCATATTATTCTCTGATCTAATGAATAATCATTTGGGGGAAAAAAGAACAAAAGTGGCCATGAACAATGAGAATTCCATTTCCAGATCTTCCTGAACTTTGAGCATCCTTCATCAGGTATCTTTCATCTTTTCATACCTCAGCTTCTTAAATACAAATTCCCTGTTTTTTCAGGCCATAAAATGCTGAAAGTGATGAAACAATATTTGAGAGGATGCCCAGTGTAGTTGTGAGTGAAGCTGTAGAAGAGCCAGGAGAGATGAAATAGTGACAAATATTGTAACTACCTACACAGCCTGAAAATAGGCTGGGTTTATGTATTCATAATTACATCTAGCTGTGCAAAGAAGGATTACCAATACTGGTTTACATAAGAAATTATAGGTCCTTTAAATAGGGAAAATAAACAAATTGGAAGTGGGTCAATTCAAATGAACTCTTTGTTTACTTCTATGAAACAAATAGAAACATGGAATCACAGAATGGGTTGGATGTGAAGAGACCTTAAAGATCATATTATTTCAAACCCCTGCCACAGGCAGGGACACCTTCCACTATCCCAAGTCTTGTTCATTTTGGCCTTGTACACTTCCAGGGATAGAATATCCACAGCTTCTCTGAAAAACCTATGGTGCCTCACCACCCTCCCTAAGCTCAGTAGATTGGATAAAAAAAGTATATATATTCATACCAATGTTTATATTTCACTTATTTCAATGGGCAAATATCTGTAACTCAACAATTATCTCTCCCTTTGACCAAGAACTTAATTAAAATTTCTAGACTCCTCCATTAGCCTCTTTTCTAAGAGGTGGATGTTACTTGCAAGACGTTTGAACTACTACTATGCAGTGTTACCTGTGTTTTATTCCTGCCAATGATGTGTTTACATGCCTTTAATTTTCTTATCAGGTGAGGAAAAGGCATCTGTCACTGCATTTCAGAGCTTGCATGCATCCTGCACTGAGCCTTAGTGACAAATATTAAGAAAAGTTTGAGAGTGGAGTATGAAGAGGAGGAATTTGTTTTGGAACAAAAGTGGATTTATGTTGTTATTTTAGTACCTTTGGGTGGGGGAGGGGAACGTGTTTGATTTGTTTTGGTTCGGGATTTATTTCTTTTGTGTTGGTTATTCATTGGGGTTTTTTTGGATATGAATTCTCTGTTATTTATGGAATCCTGACTACATAAAGGGCATATAAAATTTTAATGAATCAGACTTCCAAAACCAGAAAAAAAAAAATCCCAAACAAATGGAAATCGAAGCCTTTCCATGTTATCATAGATACAGGCCTATTCATTATTTAACAACAAATAGTGAAACCCAGACATTGAGTCACCACATTAGGATGAAGTGGTGACTCCACTACCAAAGGGCAACTAGTGGCTCATTATAAATCTAATTCTAATCACTTCTTCCATTTCTTCTCCTCAAACTCATATAGGAAATGACTTGCATAGAGCTAGCTTTTACTTTAATGCTGTTTTACAAGTTTTGATCCTGGGGAGGTTTTATTTATTTTGCCAGCATTGAATTTGATTAAACGCTTTCACTCAGAAATATCAGAGAGGAACCCGAGACATTTTTTGCTTTAGGAAAGATGTCTCCTTATGTTTATGGAGAGAATATCAAGGATCAAAAATGACCCAAATCTAGGTCAGCAAATGGATGACACTCAGGTATCTGCAAGAAAAATAAAAAAGTGATTTGGACTGTTTTCAAGAAAAGGGACTGAATTTTTCTGCATTTCCTGTGGAAGAACCAATCTTTAGAATATGCTGAAATTGCTGTCTACTTACAAGCTCCTAAACTTGAGTCTGCAGTCACCTATCACTTTCTTGCATAATTTCATTAAACTCTATTTAATGTCAGAATGGATGCATAACTGCGGTTCATCCAAAAAAAAAGATCATAAGGTCTACCAAGTCAGACCATCCAATTACGCCATCTCCAGCATAGTCCACAGAAGACATCTGATACAAATTATGTCAGTGGTTGAGTGGCACTTGACCCCAGTGCTCTTCTGGCTCCCTAAACTTTGCAACTAAGGGATTTTTTTAGGAGAGGTGATATCTTTGTACATGAGACCTTGAAAAACTATTACCCTTTAATAATTTCTTTCTCTTTTGAAACCATTTGCACATTCATAAACATGCACATTATGTAATGAAAAATCATCCATTTCGTTTTTTGCTTAAAATATAATTAAATTTTAATTTAAGATGGGATAAGTTGGAAAAAAATATGAGAATTATTCACCATCTCCATGCCACTCATGGTTATGTTTAATCTGTCTTGCATTTAGTGGCATTACAGCAGCAACTTACTTGATCTGGCCAACATATGCAAGCTTGGCTGCCTATAATAACAGAGCTTAATTTACAGTTTATCATTCAGGCTATAAAAAAAATAAAATATTTTCTTTGACATTTAAGAGATCCTTGACACTTGCCTGCCTTAAACACCATTGTAAATGTCATCCCTAAGGACAATATTAATCCCAAAGATAACATTAATCCAATGGTCAGACAATTGAAGCCCAGGAGAGACCTAAGTTTGCAAAGTCCATTAAAAGCAGAATTAAAGAGCAGCAGGACATAGCAATCACATAAGTCCTCAGGACTTAAAACTGGTTTAAAAAAGCCAGAAACATTCTTAAGCATGTCCAGCAGATAAACTGCATAAAGAGGTAAAGGCTTTTCATTTATGAGTACATATACCCTTTTTGAAGCAATCCTCCAGTTTTAAGTTTAAATATATAGATAGTTCAGCATCATGCTCTTGTTTTGATCTACTTGTTACTGAACCCATGACTTTCTAGGTATTCTAACCAATTACAAACATCTGTTTAAATGAGGGCATCAACATGATATACTGAGTAGGGCTTCAGAAACAGAAGTTGCAAACATTTAATTAAGAATATTTGCACTGGTTTGAACAAAAGCTACCTTGTCTCTGGCTGTGGTTGGTTCTGAGGCAGCATTTTCCAGAAACTGGATGGGCAGATAGAAATGCACACACATCCACAGAGGGATAGAGGTATGGATGTTTATATTTGTGTATCGTGGTCATTAACCTGAGACTCTTGCTGTTGACAAATGGATAACTTGAATGAGAGATTGTATCCAGAGTCTGTTGTTTGCTTAATGTTGGTGAATTATCCTTAAGTGCTGTTTAATAAAAAATTGGAATCACTTCCTTATTAATCCTCCCCGTCCTTTTTCTGATGTGATACAAAAATAATTTTTTTTCAGATTTAGATTTAGCTTTATGGTGCTTTATGTTTTCTTTTCTAATCTTCTTTTCAAGCACTGCAGGCCACCCATCGTCTCCAGCTGCATTATGTACTGCACCTAGCACCATGGAGTTGTGGTATTATCAGAGGATTCTAGACATCACTGAAATGCAAATTATTATAATTACAATATTGCAGCTGCTCAGCTGGTATTTTAGTTTTGAGCCAGAAAAATTCTGTTCTCCTTTCTTCACATGCTATTTCCATCTTTGTAGATTTTGGGATGTAAAAAACAAAAGAAAGTAAAAATAAAAAGCCCTTGTATGTATCTTCTGGAAGGGACAATATTTTCATAAATTCCCCTTGAAGCAGACCTTGATTTCACAATAAGTTTTTCTTTCTCTGGCTTCTTGGAAAGGGCTGCATATTTTTTTAGGAGTGGGGGAAGATTTTGCTGCAGAGAGAGGAAGAGGAAGACAGAGAAAGGGAGATTCATAGCTTTGCAACTAAAAATTATGTCTTCCAATTCTTTAAAAAAAAATCTTCCATGCTTTCAAGCACCCACTGAAGGTGAGCCATTTGCAGCACTGAGTACCAAACCATCTTATTTTGCAGCACAAATCATTTGGGAGGCTCCAGGGGCGCCAGTGATTTCAACATGGTTCATGTAAGGAGTAAGAATTAAATTCTTCACTTCCTGGCAGAGAACGGAGGAGGATGGGGTTTACCTACTGCTGTTCAAGCACAGGGTGATAGCAAGGCTGCAGCTGCTTGGCTCCCTCTTAAACAAACTTCCTAACCAGCCACCATGGAGCATCTTTCGTTCTGTTCCCATGGCAACACCTCTATCTTCTGGTGCCCATGGTGTCTCTAATGCTTTTGACTAGTCAGATTCCTTGGCACCTGCCTCCAGTGCCAGGTCTTGTCAAAACTTATTAGGCTGAGAATCCGTTTTGCCTGCACTGGTGGGAAAAGAAAGCAGACAAATTTAGTTCACCTGAGATCTCTTTCAAATCCCAGTAAAGCCAATTTCTCAAGTTTCCAACTAAGAGACGAACTTGCCTAGGGCAAAGTTTGTGCCTGTGTACACATGTATACTCAGAATCTCCTCCTGTCACATGCGCTGTTTCTTCCTTTTTCTGCAGAGTGCATGTGCAGCATCCCGCTCTCTTGTGCTCACAGACTAATACAGATAAAAAGAGGGATTTGTGCATGAGCAAACTATCATACACAAACAAGTCAGCCCCTCAGGTTTTACCCAAAAACTCATCACAGACTTCCTTGCACATACAAAACTACCTGCCCCTTTCCTGTGCTGACACACAGGAACTTTCAGTGTTGCACAAGCATTGATGCGGTTGACACAGGCAGGCTCACAATGTGACATACTTTGTCTTTTCACACACTCTTCTACACTCACTATAGCTCCTAGAAAGCCATTATTTTGTCTAAATTAAGGAAAAAAAGATTATAAACTTAGTGGAGAATCAAAAGGTGCATTTCTGACCAGTAAGTGTGCTCATTATCTAGGAGAAGAAATAGTCTTTTAAGTGCAGCTGAGTAAGAATATATCCCATCCTCATAACCCCCATATCTAAGAACCCATATCTGTATAGGCAGATTAATATCAGGAGTGACCTTTGTACTGGAACCTGCACTCCATTTCTGATGAGTATGTTTTACCAGTTGGGGAATATCTGTTTTTACCTTGTTCCCCGAGTTGACTTTTTCAATCAACATAAAGTTCTGAGTTTGAATTTAAGTGTTTAACAGAGACACATTGTTACTCTGTCCTCCATCTGTGTTTAATGCTGTAGACTGATGACTTTGTTTAGTCAAGTCTGAATGAGATCTATCTGGTGATGCCTAAACAAAGTAAGTCATCTAAGCTTTTTCAACAGAGACTGAAAGAAAAAGAACTTTAGAGCACCATTCTGCACAATAAACTTTCCCTTAAATATCTTTTTAAAAGGAACTTGAATGACTGCATTTTTCTGAACACATAAATTATAAGCCTAAAATTGAATCTAAACAAAATGGGCATGCATTTGAATCCTCTTTCAGAGGAAGGGCTAAGATTATTTTCTCAAGATAACTTCTGATGTGCAGGATTCCAACATTAAAAATGCAAAAGTTTCCTCTGTTAATACCTTCCCCTATCTACATGTATATCTGCTTTGCCGACTACGGTCATAAGTAGGGTTCCCAGGAACAAAGAGCATGAGTATGAGGAGAAAAAAATAATTTTGTAGTTATAGGTCACTTCATACTTTTGGTGTCCACTCAAAAGGTGTGATAGATGATTCAGTCATGAAGATCAGGCTGTACAGATATTCTTGGTTGACTACTCCCCCAAAATTGTCATGACATCTAAAATATCTGCCTAGTCCTAATGAACTTTGCTGTGTGGAAAGCAAGAATGAAAGTTATCAGAGTTAATTTTTCTCACTTGCCAGTTTTGTATAAGTTCTTGTTTATCACTGGACATGGCAAAAAAACCCGAATTAGTTAACTTTATTCTGCCTTCAGTAAAGTTTAAAGGAATATTTTAATGTTTAGCAGGATAGTTGCAAAAATAAATCTGATAATTACACTGATTGCATAGCATAAGTGAGGTGTGTTGTTACCAATGTCTTTGAGACCCCTGTCACTGAGGAATGACTCAATCACCTGCATAATGCTTTTGCTGGACACCAGCTTGTTCAGTAGGCAGACACTGTGCCAGTTTGGCCAAATTTGGAAGAAAATATCCCCTGAGGGAAAGGCAGGTTGCCACCCTCCCTCCCTCTACCAGGTTCAGGAAAAAAAATTATTTTCCTCGGAGGAATGTGAAAGAGATAAAAACTATTTATTTAACAAAACACATAGAAAAGGATAATAATGCTAAATAATAAAGTCTCTCACTGTGGAGAGAAACCTGGAAAGATTTCAGAGTCCTTCCATAGGTGTAGGTGTCAGTGTCTATATCCTCTGCCTCAGGGCTATCGGGGGAAGGTCCCTACTGGGACACTGGATGTGTCCCGGTGTGCTCCAATGTTGTGAAACTGTCCTGAAGAGAAAAAGAAAAGGGGAAAAAATTCTAAAAATCCCAGGAAAACTCTCTCCAGAGAAAAAATCGAAATCAGGCTGGAAAGCAAGCGTGCTCCACTCCCCACTGCCACCAAGTATATCCCCAGTAGCCTGTCTGTCCTTGAACATCAACTTTTATTTAAAAAAAAAGTCTCTCAGTTTTTCTTCCCTCTTGCAGGCTCAGTTTAAAGGCTCAGTTTAAACCAATCTCCAGAGCAGACAAGAGGGGATACCTATTTCATATCATAATGTCAATCCAGGACAGACACCCAGCACAGGGCAAAAGCTCTTTTCATGAAGCCTCCCAAAATGCTCTTGCTGGGCTGCAGAGGACAGAGTTGTGTTGGGAGACTCACAGGTGAGCCTGAGCCTTAAAAGTCTGTCTCATCCATTGAATTTGAGAACAGTGCTAACATCTACAGCCAGAAGCATGCTTTTCTAAAGTACATATTATTCACTACACCCCTCAGAGCTCTGCTTTTACGTATCAAAACTCTAAGCAGAACTTTCTAACATACAACTTTCTTTCAGGACTAAGAAACCAAAAAATGACCCTCTGCTTTCTATTGCACTCATAAGTTTAGTGAAACTCACAACATCCAGATTTCAAACTTCATTCATTAAACATAACCATTAAAGTTATCCAAGGGACCTGCCACCCATAGAACTCAGTGCATCTGCAAATACTGTAGTTTGGGCTATTTTTTTGTCTTGGATTATGATCCAAAGGCTAGGTTTGTCCCCTCCCTCTGCTGCATCCTTAGACAATCCATGGTTCAGCTTGTCTAATCACACCAACTGTGTACTTTAAGGACCATTACATAAAATTACAGTACTATCACTCTATTAAATTTCTCCTTTACAATTCATACCACACAAATATAAGAGGAAACTAAATTAATTGTAGAATATTGCAATTGTTTCTCACTGCCAGCTTAAGACAGCTTTTCAGTTTTTCAAGAATTTCCATAAGCTAACTGTGTCTGAAAGCCCCAAAATTAAACTGGAGTTCTAGAAACTTTAGGCACCTAGTTTTAAGCTGCCTTCCTTAGAAAGGCAGTCTATTGATTACTAAAGTAGAAGTCTTTTCTGCAGGAAGTGATGAAATGCTGTGCCTTCAAACCAACATATATAATGTTTCTTGTTTGTTTTTTCTTTCTTTTAGCTCATGTTTTCTTCCCAAATTGAGTTGTGAGTTCCACATAGCATTGCTTTATTCCTTGTGGTTATGTACAACCATAAAAAGAGGTTTTCTTAATCATATTCTGTTTTGTAATCTCAGACTCATCTGTGCATCAAGATAACCTGCGATCAGGACATTCTCATGCTAGTTGAGTTTAGAGGTAATGTCTCTTTCATCAGAAAAGTTTTAATCCCTGGAGAATAGAAGCTCTATATCTCCCTCACAAATAGTCTAGGCAGAAAGATGGATAACCTTGATAACTGAAAATTCAACCTTGCAAAAATTCATCTGCTGAATAATAAGATGTAATTTCTACATGCACTTGTTAATTCCATTCAAAGCTCTGTCAGGGATGTTTTGGAGGCTTCGCTGCATTTAACTAACCTAAGTTGTACATTTCACATTCTAGACTTGAACTAAAAGAACAGGTTATTTAACTACAATTTAGAATCCTAAAACATTAGCAGAAAAATGAAGAATGTTTAATAAAATCATCTTTTAATTTTTTGGGGGAGGAGCTTTTATCCATTGTTTGTTAAACCCAACTAGTATAGGTATAAACTGACAGCATTTCTTTACTAATCCTTTCATATTTTGGAAATTCTTAAGACTCAAAAAAAAAAAAAACCAACTACTCCTTCTCCTTTGCCCATTTTGCAGCTTGTGTCTTTCTCCTTGCCTATTTTCCTCTAATGTATTGTAGAAGGGCTGAGGCTGAAATGACACCTAGGGCAAAATTCCACCTCCATTAAAAGTACAGACTTCTTGACTATCTTGGAAAAAGTGATTTCTATTTTGACACTACAAACCCTTAAACTTAAGCACATGGAATAAGAGAAGCAGGAGACCGAATGCTGGTAGGGTGGTTGGTATATGTTGGTTCATGTGGCTTGGGGTTCCTGGTAGGATAGGTTCAAACCTGCACTGTACTTCAAAACTGGAAATTGAGGTACAGCTGTTCCTTAACCTAAAATTAGGTATAATTATTAACCAAATTAATTTGGAAAGAAGACTGAAGCATCAAGTGAAAACAGCTGGTTTGCATCTGCATCCAGATGCAAACTCCATGGATCAATAGAATCTATCTCAACAATTTCTGTTCAGTTTCACCTTGTCTGTATATCAATGTGCACCTAGAAAATTTATTTTAGAGGAGTTTTTGCCTTGATCACACTCTCTCAGATCAAATGCTACAACATCTGAAATGTTCTTATTCCTTGAACTGAGGTCAGGTTGCTAGATTTTCTGGTCCTTGCTACTCTCAGATGTAGGTTGGTGCAGTACTTTAATGGAAAAAAATAAAGGACCAAGGTGATATAGGAGATGGATGTTTCAGATGGCAATCACCCTGAGAGGTCTCTTCTTTTGTGACTTTATTGACTTTAGCTGAAACCCTTCATTCCATTGCCTCAATCCCATAAAGTATTTCAGACCCCTGAGACAAAAAGCAACACTTTTTGTATCAATTTGCCTCTAGATAGTTAACCAAAAATGGGATAAAATATGAGACTTATACAGACACACTAGCTAAATCCCCTTGAAAGCACATAATCACTCAGGACAAGACTTCAAATTGTTTTCTGTAACTTGTCTTCTGCAGAATTGAGATGTGCATACTTAATCTCTGCCGTTAGCAAATCAGTAGAGGAAGAAGCCTTTAGAGACTCTTCACCTGACAAAGAGCTTTCTTAGGAGGGGATGTTCCCATGACAAATAGGCATCCTCTATGACCAACTTGGACCACACATCTAGTATTCACAAAGCTGAGTAGATGAAGCAAAACACAAAACTGACTAGGTTTGCTCACCTACAGACAGCATATTCCACCTTGCTTATAATTTTATTCTTTTTTCCTTTTTCAACTATAATTGATAATTTGCATTATTAAAGAACAGTATTGCATAGTTGAATTTAAGGAGAGTTGGTCACTGGCATTCGAAAGCATACTGTTACTGCCCAAATCTGGTTATTTCTTTATCATAAGCTGAGGGCATGCTTACTTCTTCAATTGCTAGGAACTCTTATTGAAAGAGACTCTCTTAGGATTCTGTAATGAACTACATTCCTTCATAGAACATCATTATTATTATCATTATATTTCATGTTGCCACTAATTTTATAAAAATTTTAATTTTAACATTCACACTGCCGAAACAAGAATTAAAACTCTAAGTTGAATAAGAGCAATATTCATTGCCAGACTAATAACAATGATCATTGTATATCATAGCAGCAAAACTGTGAATAACCACTGACAGTAGTAATTAAAACAGTCATACTGTACTAAAACTATAAGCTGAACCAAGGTGGTACTGAACAACCTGTCTCTTCTCCAATCCTAGGTGATTTGGATGTTAAATGTTCTTAATTATTCATGCTCCCCAGGGGAAATATTTGACAGAAGAAGACAAACAAGTAAGCCTTGACAAGAAGTTTTTCACATAGAAGTCAGCAAAGCTAGGGATGTTTTCTCAATTCTTTGCCAGTTATGACCACAATTTGTTATCCAAGGTCTAGGTCAATCATTGAAAGAAACAGATTACAAGATTTAAGAGCACTTTGGTTCATCAGGATGGATGGCATTGTACAGACACAATGTATCATTACTATTATTATTGCTGCACATAATAAAGAATGTTTGTCTAGAATGTTTTGTGAGAGAGACTGACACTGGTACAATCATGGGTGTTCTCTGTAATGGGAAAAACAATTAGTTTTTAGTCATTTGCCTTCCTGGGAGTGCTACATCCTAAATTATATCTCTTGTTCTTCAATGAAGAGACTCTGTAAGAATATTTCTACTGCAAGACTTTCAGACAATAAGGGTGGATCTGCTCCCCTTGCTTGCTGTCTGTGTCACTGGTTTTGGAACCTATAATCATGCTGCAAGCATCTAGGTTTGAAAGCACTCTCTGATAATTTTCCAAAGCCCCTGCTGATATTGTGGGGGGTCAGATACATGAAAATCACTGATGAGCCTCAGGGAAGACTGGTGACAATGTGACCTGAATGTCTTTCTAAAAGACTGCCCCTAGCACATCCAGGATAAGGATGCAAGAATTGGTAAAATTTGTTTGCATAGGAGATCAGAGTGTGTGCTTATTATGGGCTTTCTGATCCTTACCAAAATACCTCTCTAACTCCACGTTTGTGTTTCCTGGCAGCAAGAAATGCTGGGAGGATGTTTGAAAGACAAATTAGAAGCACACTTGTGGTGGAAAAAACATGTACTTACTTCCAATAAGCACAAAAAAATTTACCTACTTTACCTGAGGTATGTGTGGAATCCAAACCTCACCAAAGATCACAAACTTTCTGTGCTCTGGTGGAAACATTCTTGATCTCTAGAGCTGATACCATGATCTGGGCCTGTTTATAGATGAAGTGGTTTTCCTTGCCCCTTAATTCCAACTGAGAATCCAGGAGAGGACTCTGTCTTCAGTTAGAGTTCCTTTCATCTAAATGTTGGCATGTAAAAGCCACATGTTGGCATGAGCTAATCATCCTCGACTCTCCTTGTAAAATACATTGCCTGGCACGAAAAAAATACATTACTTGGCCCAGATTTTGGTATGAGAAGGTGGATTTGGAGGATTGTGTGGAACTTCCTTTACATGAATAAAAATATTACATCTGTTTTCAGAGCAATAACAATCTCTATTATTTAAAAGTTCAGTATTCAGGGAGAAAAAAGACAAGACATTTTCTTTAGAAATGTACTGTTGTTTCTTCACTTGCTCTTTAAACAAAATCTGTGTCCTGAAGGTATTTTCTGGGTATGAGATGTTGACATAAAGGTGCCTTATAGACAAAAAGCAGACATTTAGATTTGTTTTCAGATGTTACTTGAACCAAGGGCAGGTCTTTACATGTCTCTGATGAATCTCACAGTAAAAATAATATTGGGGGTAGTGTGGAGAGGGGAACTAAGTTCACTATAAGATCTTACAGTTGCATCAAGTTTCAATAGTTCTGCATGTTACTTGCTAAGTTTCTCAGATTTTTCAGTAAATACTCCAGTGATTAACTATGTCAAAATCATGGTTTTTGTCAAAATCAACACTTTCAGTTAACCTAAAGAAAAACTGAACACCAAAAAGGTCATATCTTCTTTGTATCCATCTCCTATAAACACAAGACTTCATTGTTAGTGTAATTGAAAACTTACCAGTCTTATAACTATTAGTTCAGATCTAATTATTTCAGAGAAAAAAAAAGTATTTCCTGGGCAAAAAATTTCAACAATAATGACAATTTAGTTATAATGTTGCAAACCACTTAGGTTTTACTTCTTTTCACTGTGGGATGTTGACCCACCCATTTTTCCTAATGGTCCCATGTTTGCTGGCTTCATTCAGTTCTAGTGGGGTATTTTGAAGAGCTGTCAGGATAAGGAACCCTTTACTCCTTAATACTGTCATCTATATAAAACTATGGTTTTATAGTAAAGAAATAGTTAAAACACTATTCAGTATAAAAAACTAAAACTTAGTACATTCTACCTACTACTGGATTTTTTTCTGATTTATCAGAAAAGAGGAGCAGATTTTCTAATAAAAATCTAATCATACATAGTTAATTTCTTTATAGTGTCTTAGGCACTCTACAGCTGCCTGTCCTACTAGTAGATTAACCTGGTTATTTAGTGTTGAGACAAATATTCAGGCCTGGTTTCTGCTTCAAAGACCTTACTGTCTAAGTTTAGACACCTGACATGGAAATGAGAAGTGACAAGTGAAGAAAAGAAACAGCAGGGGAGAGAGGGAGCACAAAAGGATAAGGTTTGCAGAACTATCATGGAGTTTCTTGAAGGCATGTTTCATTTCACCTAAATTTAATCATCAACATTATATACCTAGCATCAGCAAAGAGAAGACTTTTCCCACATGTGGTCAATAGAGCTGATTGGATACGTTCACAAAATTATTTAATTTAGAAATTTATTTAAAAGCGAATGAATAACTTTATGGATGCTACTATTTCTTTCCTCCAACAGCTGAAAGACCCTTAGCTTGTCCTGCTCACTTGACTTTCAGTTTGTGATGCTTTTTACTATGTCTTTGTAAGAAGACCACTTAGCCAAGAAAAGATGATAAAGTAACTAGGCAATGATGAGGAATTACCTCAGTGAAAGATCACAGAGCTTCATCTCCTCCTTTACATCATTTTAGATATGTTTTAAACAATGACACAGATTGATTCCACTCTCCTCTTTTAATGACTTAAATTTAGGACCCTGTCATCTGTATCTTTTCCATGGTGAGACCTTTCTTGCCTCAGAACAAAACAGAGTTCAGTGAGGGAAGTCCTACCCCAGCTCAGCCCTTTTCTTTGACAAGTCTCACACCCCTGAGTAGCAGCACAGCCATGCAAGAAAATAATTTATTAAAAAGGTAAAGAAAGTGCTTTCTCCTAAAAACCTTAATATCCAGTGGTAAACAGACTCAGAGACAAGGCACTGTGTGGGTTTTCAGACTTCAGAGGACTCCTCAAATTTTTGTGTTCTGACTTTTTGTATTATTCAGCTCTTACAAGTTAGGCGGAGTAGAGGTGACATTGCAAGAAACTGTGGGAATTAAGTCACTGTGTGAAATCATATCTAAATCTAGGGTCTGTGCAGAAGAAAGAAAAAAAAGCTGAGATGATAAAAATAAAATGTCAATTGTACTCCTAGACCATGTATTAGAAATAAATACAGGCTTAATATATGGGACTAGTTTACTTTGTATAGACATTTTGGCATGAAAAGTAGTCTTATATTCATCAGGGAGTCTGCAAAATAAGTTATGATTAAGAGGAAAAGATATTACTAGCCTATTCAGACCTTTGCAAGCCTCAAAATGCTGGCATCATACCAGTAATTCAGAACTCTTGGCTGAAATATTTACTTCTTTCCACAGGCTATCAAAGGAGAGCAGGAACATCCAGGTTTCTGAATGCTGCATAGAAAGATGTTGAAGGCCTGGAAGTATCTGGGAGCCAGATGGTGAATTAAGTCTTCTCTATGAACACCACTATCTTTTCAGTTTTCAGAAGTCTACACTTTGAGTTTTCAAGGTTGTATACGTGTTGTATGGAAGAAGAATGGGACTGAAACTGAATTTAGGTAGAGTGGATGTGATCTGTAGGGAGCTCAGAATGCAAGGATGTCTTCCAACACAAGGGTTTGATCCAAAGCTAAATCGTCTTTCTTTCATAAATGTCACCACTCTTTAGACTGTAAATATCACCTGCATCACATGTAAAGACAGGTTTTAAAATGAACAGATTTAATGCTTCTTTCTAACACAGGGAGCCTATTGTCATTTAAAGGACATAATCTATTTTTTTTTTCCCTTTTCCTTTGTGCTGCAATGAAAACATAGGTGTAAAGCAATACTCTGCCAACATCTTTTACACAGCACATGCAGATGAATTAAAAATAATTGCTGGAAAATCGTTTACTGAAATATACAGAATTCAAAATGAAACCTGTCCCCTCACAGCTCAGATACAGATCCACAAAGATGTAGTATATTCACCAGAAATTGCACATGCTGAGGCTCTACCCCAAAATCTCTCAGAGGTCTTTTTCCATGCATTGTGTAAGCAGCCCTCACTTTATAAACTGCATCTACATATCTGCTGGACAAAGCAACATCAGATTAACATCTGAACACTTACACTGACTCCACACACAGTAAACACACTCTGCATGTCAGAGACATGCAGTAAAATATTAATATAAACTCCTCTTCATGTGTTCAGCATAGCTTCTTATTGCAGAAACATGCTAAAGAGTATAGGTTATACATAATTTAAAATTAAAGAAGTGATGGATTTGTTCCTCTTCAGTTTAGACATTCTAGAGGACATGTAAGACTAGAAAGATGGAATGAACAACTGAAAAAAAAGAATGGAAGTTATGAATTTTTGTTTAGTCATATTTACAGAGAAGTAATGAATGAAGAAAATATATGTAGTATGCCAGGTGTACCTTTTGCTTGAAAATTTTGAAAAAAATGCAATGCTAAAAACATCTTTTTAATTGAAGTAAATGTGGCTTTTTATCCAGCTATTCAATATTTTTCAAGAAAAAATTGGAAACAGAAATGTTCAAATACATTTTTTATTTGCATAGGTATGTCAAAGACAAAATCTAATATTTTTTCTTTTAAAAAATCATGATAAATGCCTTTTTTTTACAACAATGAAACAACAAACCAAGGAAGCCTAAGTGAAATGATGGCTGTACGTTTTACTGATAAAAATCTGAACACTTTTATTAGCATATGAGCTCAAAAAAATTTCTCCAATATTTAAGCAGCTGTCTTCTTAGCTATACTTCTTGAACATTGAGGACCCCTCTTTATTATTCTTGATTTACTCTCCTGGACTTTCACAGAATCACAGAATTGTTACGTTTGGAAGGGATCTCTGGAGATCATCCAATCCAAGTCCATGCCAAGGCAGTGACCTGGAGCAGGTGACACAGAAATGTGTTCAGGTGGGGTTTGGATGTCTCCAGAGAGGGAGACTCCATGCCCTCCCTGGGCAGCTGTTCCAATGCTCTGGCACCTTCAACATAGTGATGACCTTCCTCGTGTTGAGGCGGAAGACATGTCTTGTTCTTATTGGGTGTTAGTTTATAGACACTGCTTCTCATCCTGTCACCAAACACCACTGAAAAGAGCCTGGAACCATTCCCTTAGCACCTGTTTTTGAGATATTTGTGTGCATGGAAGAGGTCCCCTATCAGTTGTCTCTTCACCAGACTGACCAGGCCCAGTTCCCACAGTCTCTCCTCATAAAAGAGATCCCCAGGATCCCACTGCCCTTCTTGGCTGAAAGGGCACATCACCGACTCAAGGTCAAGCTGACACCCACCACGACTCCCAGGTTCTTTTCTGCAGTTGTCTTAAAATGTGATAAGCTTATAATATAAGATCAGTGTATGTCAGAATTTTGCTATTGCAATTGCCAGATCACCCTCAAATGCACGTTTCAATTAATAATCTTATTTCTTTCCTTAAGATAGAGAAGTATGATTTAAAATCCTGCAGGAAACAGAGCACTAAGACTAGGAACATAGCTAGAAATATTCAGATTAAATTGGTTTTCACTTAAAAATGCTCATACATCAATTTGAAAACCTTGTAGTTCTCTTAGTTTCTTTTGTGCAAGTTCTCTTTGTTCAAGACAGAATTTATCCAGACTTTCTTTCTTTGATATATTAGATCCATATTTCAAACTTTTGGCTGCTGGATGTTCTGGATTTCATCTGTTTAGTGAGGCATTGAGTAAAAAATATACAGATAGATGAATAAATATTGATTTTATTGCTATGGGTAGAAAGAAAAATATTCGAAATTTGGACCAAAAAAGGTCTGTCTACAAAGATAACCCTGGATGTTTAGCTCTATTTAGAACTAGAATTTCTACCTCCAGATCTGTCAACATTTATTTTCTGAGCTTTAGTTCTTTTCTTCTTCATGACTCAAATTTCTCATTTATAAAACAAGAATAAGTACACTTGTTCTGGTTATACAGAAGATGTAATTACAACTTAATGAAAGCTGACAGAATTGCCAATTTCAGCTGTATATGGTTTGAGAGGAGAACTGAAATTGTTAATTTCTCATCAAGAAAAAAATCTGGTTTATATCATTACAACACATTTGAAACATTTCAATTGACATTTCATCATTTG
The DNA here is from genome assembly GCA_013399225.1 of Rhipidura dahli. NCBI lineage: Eukaryota > Metazoa > Chordata > Aves > Passeriformes > Rhipiduridae > Rhipidura > Rhipidura dahli. Next base: position 107,919 of record VXAC01006997.1, read on the forward strand.
TATTGTGATGTAGGATGATATGGAATGGTATTATATGGTGTGTTATGTAATACTAAAACACAGAAATGGAAAGTAATTTCAGAAGAAAGATCAAAAAAAGAAAGAAATAGCTTATTTCAAACAATGTCAAAATGTAGTGTATTGAATTGTGAGAGCTTTTATCCCATTTTTCTTCTGTACAATATTATATTGAATCTGACCCAATTTTATAAAATGTTTAATTTTTGAGTGAACTGTTCATTGCTGATGGGAATGTGGTTTTGTCAAAGATTCCTCTATTTGCTTGAAAAGTACTGTGAAATCTAAGAGTGAGAAGTGCTATATAAAGACCAAAAATTGCTATAATGGGTCTGATCCCAAGCAGGCTAAAGAAAGATGACAGCTCAGATAACTTTCTCCTCTCTCTTTGCACAGCTATGTAAGTACCAACCACACTCCTTTTTCCTGATCTCTGAGGGAAGGATGCCAAGATCTGGGCTTGAATCCTGTGTCAGTCGATACAGAAGAATCGTGGGAAGCATAAACAACATGGCTTTATGTTAAATGGCTGAACTTTATGAAGTGCTGTAGAGTAAAAACATCCATTGCAGTATTTCCTGCTTCTGGGGTTTATTGCTATAGGTTTCAAGGAAACTATTTGGATTTTGGAAAAAAGTCTCATAGTTCCTCTTTTCAATGTGGGATCTAGTGGGACTACTAAGGAAAGATGTCATGATATTACTGCTCAGATGATCATATGATCTAATAAGATATATGTTTTGGGGTATTATTAAACACTATTTTCACGGAACATATTAGAACTTAATAGTTGTAAATGTCTTATCTATTAGTTGTACACAAAACTAAGGAACAGGATTAAAAGCTGATGAAGAGTGTGTTTTGACACAGTGAGAAACAAAAAAAAATGTGCAGACACTGACATAAATGCAAAATTTTATTTTATCATATTTATTTACTTAGAAAACCAGTCTGGAATATACACAAAGGAACACTTATACATGCAGATCAGGTCTGATAGAAAGGAATGTGTGAATTTTCCAAGATCTGACATTCAAGCTGAGCCAAGCCCAGACCAAAGTAACACTCAGAGTAAGGCTGAAAGAGTAAAACTTTCTCAGTTTAAGTTGCATGGGAAACGTTTGGGTGTGTTTGGATCAATACTTGACGGGGAGCCTGGGTCACCATTGCCTGAGAGCTCAAACACTTGACTCTGCCAGGACAGGATGTGTGTTCTAGGAAGTCAAAGTGCAATCCCACTGGGTGAAACATCATGAAAAATCCAGTAGCTATGAATTAGTGACACCAGCAAGGATAAAACAACAGGGGACCTCAGCCTTCCTGCTTCAGGGCATAGTTTCTTAAAGAAAGATGAAAGGCATTTTCACCCCTTTTAGTCCTGAAGTATGATACTGAGCAACTGGTTCTCCTGGCTGCATGTCAGAGTCAATTGCTCCGAAGTATCAAACACTGACCATCACTGACGAGAGGGCCGTAGGAGAGTGGGACTCTTGAGTGCTAATTCTTGTTTGCACACAAAAGCAAGGCATGTGGGCAGAAAAATACCTCAAAGATAAAAATAAACCTGTGTGGCTTCTGAGAGTTAGAGGTTGAGACACACAGATCCCTGTGCCTCTAGGTTAAATAAAGTTTTGTCATCCTTAGCCTCTGAAGTGATTAAATTTTTCCCTGTATCATTAGAAAATGGAATTAGCAGCAATTTGTGGAGCCACAGTAGCCTGGGGGTGGTTTCAGCAGATACAGAGACACCACTCTAATAACAAGGGCTGAGAATGACATGTCACAATTACTGTTGGTGCTGCTGTTGATTTATGTCAATGCAACAGGCATCCTTTATTCAGCTTTATGCTGATCTCCTGAAAAGTATTTCTGGATTTGTAAAAATTACCAAGGCTTTGGTTACTTTGGGATGTGCTGGTGGATCATGGAGAGAGACATGAAGCATTTTGTGATTAATGCACTGAAATTGAACATTAGAAGAAGATTTTTGACCATCAGCATTCAAATAGGAGAAGCAAGAATAGAAAAGAGAGACATAATACATAAAAACTTTTAAAAGAATAGTAAACCTATTTTCAAAGGATTGTGTAATGTTATATTTATAGTGGAAAAAGGTAGTACTTGATGATTCTATGTGTCTTCTTCAAGTCTCTGTGCTTCTGAGAAGAAAGACATACCACACTTTCATTTCTGCTTTGTTGAAATGGGTCAGTCATAAACTGACCCTCTTCATTCTTTATTTCCTCTTTCTTTGATGATGGGAAGTATTGGGATGATTCTCTATGTCCTTTTTATTTTTTTTTCTTCTGATGTCCCAAACAATAAAATCCATCAAATTTATTGAAAGTCACAGCAAAATACTTTTTGATGCAATTCAAGGCCAAGCTCATAGTGAACCTGAAGTGAACTTTACCTAATCTTTTGGCTTAGATAGAAGCAATACAAACACAAATTTCATTTCCCCAGCACTAGGTAAACACCCATCCAGTCATTGCAGCAGCTAAGGAAAATGTAAAGGTTGTGTTGATAGAGACAAAGTCCGTGGCTGGTATCCATGTCAACAGACAGTAGGATCCCAAAGTATCAATTAAAATGTATTTAATGCCAACAAATAAGCAAAATAAAATAAAATAATATAAAGAGAATGAAAACTAATTTCCTAATTTCCAACAAAACACAAATTATAACCAAGAATTACCTCCAATTATTCCTACCTGTCTTCTGTTGTATTTCTTCACTCACTTGAAAATAGACGCTTCTGTTAATCTTCGGATTCACTGTATCAATGCAAAATACAGCAGAGTGGAAAAAACACTTAGATATCCCAGGCCTTTTTTGCCTGGGAACAGAAGAATGTTCTGAAGACCAGAATGAAATGTCACTTTTGAAATGTTTGGAGAATTCTTTGTGTAGGAGCTATCTCTCTTCCTACAAAATAGGTTGAAACACTTCTCTCTCTCATAGGAAATAAAACCATGCTGAACAAAAATAAGGGAAATGATCCTTCTTTTAGCAAAGCAAATATAGTTCCAGATTGGCCACGTAACAGACTTGAGAATTAAAATTATTCCTTAGCATAGAACACCAAACTAAAGTATTTAGTTTAATTTTATTTATTTTAAATTTTTAATCCAATCTGTACTACTTAACAACCTTCCTACTGCTTCCCTACTTCAGCTCTGAACTTATATTTAGTTGGGAAAAGTGTTGCAAAAACACAGGAGCTTAAGATTCTTCTTAAGACCTCGTGCAACCTCTCAAGCCCAATGTTATAATTGTCTGAACACTTATAGATTTATTTTTTCTTCGCAGCTTTCTTGAGCTGACATAAAGGTTGACAAGCCTGGTGATATAATGGCTATTATTTCAAGTAGTTTCTAAACAATATCATTTTTGTGCCCTTCTGCTTTCAGTAAAATTATAGGTTTCTTTATATTTTGTGAAACAAAGGCTCTCAGCCCTATGCTATCTTTCCTGGACAAAATACTGATGAGATTGCCATGTCTCACTATTAATGCAATTATTGCTGCTGACGTCAATGCAAGCACTGGCTCTGCTGAGGTCTCCATCCATGGTGCCACTTGTGAGGACAGAGTTATAAACAATATCTTGTTATTTATCCTGCCTGTGTAAACCAAATACATACAAATACTAAAAAAAAAAGAAAAAAAACCCCAAAAACTAAATATTTCAAATAAATACAAATGCTACAAATAAACACAAATGCTGTAAAATAAAATAAACTGCTAATTCCAAATATATCCAGGTAAAAAAAAGCAATATATATGGAGATGCACTGATGTGAGATCTGGTGGGAATGTGAAGAGTTGATTCTTATGACCTGCTTGGGGCTGAAAACCAAAATGGTTTGGTTGGCATCTGCTGGAAATTCAGTCAGGTACCTGCACATAGCAGATATTCCCTGAAAAGATTCAACATGTGTAGGGTTTCACATGGTGTTTAGGTGTTCCACCCCTGTGTAGTTAGGAGTAGAGGAGGCCTGTCAAGATCACAAGCTTGCCTAAGGCAGGAGGAAATTTTAAAGGGCTTGCTCCAACTCTTTTCCTCTCTATATCTTCCCACTCTGAGGTTTGCTTCTAATAAGGGAATCAAAACTTACCTTTTTTTTTTCTTTTTCTTTTTCTTTTTCTTCTATTTCTTTTTCTTTTTCTTTTTCTTTTTCTTTTTCTTTTTCTTTTTCTTTTTCTTTTTCTTTTTCTTTTTCTTTTTCTTTTTCTTTTTCTTTTTCTTTTTCTTTTTCTTCCTTAACAATTTTTTTTAATGTCCTTTAGAATCAGCCAAAATGAGCCAGGCAGAATGATATTGTGTTCACCCACATGATGTGGTCTCGAATTACATGAGGCTGCAAGCACTTAAACTGAAAGAGGAAGAGACAACCATGTTGGTGAAAGACATGAAAATTCAGGGAGCCTCAAGAACTTTTTACTTACTTCACCAACACTGGAAGAACTGCCTATCCAGACACAAATCTCTAACCCTCATGTTCTGAAAACCCACTAACACTCTTGCTGAAACTCATTAATATCTTTCTGTCCAGTCCTAAAATTTGACCCCATATTCCCAATAAACTTACTTTTTTTCACTGGTATCTCAGTGCTTTTCTTTTATTGGATTGCAGTGCATATAGTCTAAACCAGATTTCTTATAAGGATGAAGGATGGACTGATTTAATCTAGAGCTGTATCCATCGAGGTGAAATCAAAGGAAAGAGAGAATTAGTGCAAATTGTACAGCATAGTATGGGTAGTAGTGCCCATAAATGTGACCACATTTGTCCAAAAACATAAATGCCAAATTGGATAAAGTTATTTAAAAGCTCCAGGAACAATCTAGGAAGAGAGCACTTATTTTATTAAATTAATTTTGGTTTAGATCAGCGAAACAAAGGTAGAGAAGGTATTGTTCCCTATTGAAGAAATAAACACTAACATATTAGTAAATTCAGTTTTATGAATGTCCTGGTAAATGAAGGTACTGTACTTAACAGAAATGACTATCCAAAGGTACTTCTGCTGGAAGTTAAAGAAATTGCTAACCACCAGAGAAGTTTTTTCCTGGAAGAGCCTTCTATCTGGAACAATGAGTGTAAATGACTTAGGTAATCTGAAGTTTGTTCGCTGTTTTTGCTGGCTGTTTATTTTTTTAATAATTATTTTGACCACTTTGTTGATGGCATTATATACCTTAGTTTCTTATGACAACAGGTGGCTGAATTCTGTGATAGAGATGCCTTTCCATCCATGTGTGGTTTTATGCATTATAGGCATACAGACCCTTGCAACAGACAAACAAGAAACCTATATAATATATTTACATATTCTGAAGTAGCTCATACACTCAGAAATTTCGCAAGTGAGACAAATCCAAATGTACACAATTAACGTCCTGAAGTACCTTCCACCTGATTAAACTAGCTATATATGTGTTGGGGTTTGAAA
>VXAC01006999.1:0-31713 GCA_013399225.1 Rhipidura dahli
AATAATTTTTCTGATATTTTACTGCTTAGTAAACCAGGATTGGCTTTTGAATAACTTTAGGAAGTCGTTTTAGCTTTGGAAAAAGATTAACTGGGGGATAAAATTTAATATGTGCTAAAAAGTAGTGTAGCTGTGTTGGTTGTTATATGGATTAACAGCTTTTTGTGATGTTGCTCTTTTCTGGGTTTTTTTTCCCTTTTCTTCCTTTGGCAGACATTCAGCACAGAAGGAAACAGCAGGATAGCAGTTGTTTTTATGGGTTTTTAAACACAGGAGTGTACCAAAAGCCATCCTAGACCTAGGATTTAGGGTTTTTTCCATTTTCTCCTAGCCAAATATTTTGCAATTCATTGGCAAGGCATTAGCTCCCATCACTGGTACAATTCTACACATACAGGCTTACAGCTGGCTTACTTACGGCGTGTTGGTGGGTAGAGAATGTTACCAGAGTGAGACTCCCTTGGGTAATATTGAAGAAATTACATTTTGTTTTTAATTATGACAAATTACCATGAGGATTTTGGTTATCTGTGTTAGGGCAAGGGAAAATTATTCACAGCAGACACAAATTCTGTTTTCCTGAGGTGTGTATGCTCAGGACATGCTGTAGGTGCATCAGATACTGCTAAATTTATAACTGATCTACCATTTATTTTGGTGGAAACTGGCAGAGGTTTTGTGTAGTAATTAAGCTATATTTTATTTTAAGGCCTTTCATTTCATATTTGAGGGGTTTTTTGTAAGAAAATCTCCATCATCTTCTGATACATTTGAGTTTGTATGTATAGTCCCTTACTTCCTGAATTGCTGTACTTTTATCTGTATTTTTGTGTTGCTTTCTGATCTGAAGCAACTTGATTTCCACAGTCATAGATTTTTCTTGAATTTCAATGTTAGAGTTGTAGAATAACATTGATTTTCATTTAAAAAAAAAGGAAAGGCAGCTTTGAACTTCACTTTAATAGAGATCAAGAAAATGCAGATGCAGTGGTCCAATACCAGTGGTGCCACCACTGAGTGATAAGCAGCGATAATAGCCACAGGTGGATGCGCTTGATTGGGAGCTTTTCTGCTGTGGGCTCCAGATGCTGCCCTGTTGCCTTCACTCAAATGACTTGCAGGACAAGAGGATTCTCCTGCACTGCAGGCTGTGCTTCTGCCTTCTTCAGTTCCCGCTCAAAAGAGCATGGAAATAAAATTGATATGTGCTATTACTTGATTTTATTCTAGTATCCACTAACTTTTCCTTGTCAATTATTTGAAAAGCAGTTGCTGCTTTTCTGGTTCTGCTCAAGAAAACATATTGCATTTCTTGTTTGCTTTTAAACCAAAAAGGACATTTCCCATATCCAGGCAGTAGAGTCTACATTTTGAGTGTATTTGCATGATTATTTTCAGTTACAGGGAATTGTTTCAGCAATGGTATGGTATTTATTAAATACTTCTTAAATTCTTGCATGTACCTTCTCATCACTGCACTCAAAGGTTTTAAGGTAAATCCTGTGAACAAAAATGTTCACCACCTATGGAGACTTGTGAGCACTAATTTAGAATTTGGGCAAACTTTCATCTCTTTACTGTGGCTTTTGAGTTTTTGCATAAACTTTGCGTTCTCTTAGGAAGAGGTTTTTACTTGACAGCCCATCATCATCAGCTCTCACCTTGTTTTCATAAATTATCACATTATCTTGCTCCTTTTCCTCTGCTTTTAATTAGAGGACACAGTCACTCATCTGTGCCTGTATCATCTTACCTTTTGGTTTTGTTCTAAGGTTACATTTTTAAATGAGATTTTACCTTGTCTTGTTCTGTTAGGTTTTATGATTTTCAGTTGCACATGCTTAAGTGTTTTGATGATAAAGATACATGCAGGAAAGACAGCTGAAAGAGTTCTCTTGTAAAGTAAGAGCTATCACATAATAGAAATGTGAGTTCATTTACTTTTTTTTTCCTCCTTTCACTTAGAGCAGGGTTGGTGTTACTTATCTACTACTTTCAAAAGAATTTTAAGACAAAAGAACTACTTTTAAAATAACGAATATTTCTCTTGTGTTGTTACTAGTGGATGCCAATCTCTTGGTAATCTCTTGAAAGAATATCCTGCTTGGCTGAATCAGATGGCTTAGTTGGTACAGATATTGGTGTAGGCACCTTGCTACAGGAAGGGAATTCTGAACCCATGTATTCAGCTTGTTCTGTCTTGTACTATTGTTCCCTCTGCCAACAGCTGCTTTAAAGGAACAAGATCTACTAACACCACATTACTTGCTGTTCTTGCAGAAAAACCTCAGAGTGACGTCAGACCTCCTATAGGACGGGGAAGGATGCAGAATATCCATGATGGAGCTCACCTCTCTGCAGAGAAGCAGCTTGAACTGAGACTTAGGGACTTTCTTTTGGACATTGAAGACAGAATCTACCAAGGAACATTGGGGGCTATTAAGGTATTTGTAAATGGTAGAATGTTGGAACACAGTGGTGCCGTCAAGTCTGTAACTTAAATGAGAACTCTTGCATGCTGTGGTTTTGCTAAAAGCATAATTAAATTAAATGTAGACAGTAATGGGTACTAAAAGTTTGTGTCCTTTGATTCTTTAGAAACCTCAAATTTGTATATTTGCTTCAGGTTACAGACAGACAGGCTTGGAGAGCAGCCTTAGAGCATGGGCGATATGAGTTTCTGAATGATGAAAACAAAGAAAATGGTATTATTAAAACTGTGAATGAAGAATCTGAAGAAATGGAAACTGATGATCAAGATAAGTTTATGGTGAAAGACAGGTAAGAGCTATTGTTTAAATAATGGTACTTCTCTGAGTTTTATAGCAGTGCTCTGGTTTTGTTTGATTGGGGTTTTTTTTAACCTTCAGATTATTATTACCCTCAAATTCTTTCACATGGTGATTTTTAAGATTCTAAATCTTAAAATGTGAGATTTTGCGTTGGTTTATAGTCTCTAAATGAGGCTGTTCTATTACCATATAAGACTAAGGCACCAATTTCTACAACTTTCAGCATTCAGATATTACACTGTTCAAAGTGAACATTAATTATCAAAGAAGGAATATGTGGATTCATTTTAAAATAATTTTAAATGTAGGGAAAAATTAAACTGGCAAATGATGTTTTGTTTTTCAGAAGAACCCCCCCCAAAAAAAACCCCAAACCAAAAAAACCTCACACAAACAAACAAAAACTCCAACAAGACACAAAACCAAAAACCACCAAACAAAACAACCAAATGAAAAATCCGTCTTCTGAAATGAACAGGAGTGTTGAAAGGGAAAAATGGTAATAGCAACAGATTGCTGGCTGAACTGGCCAGTGTATCTCACAAGTTGCTGTAAGAATCAGCAGGGCAACAGGCGTGGTCTGGATAAACTTTAAACATGGCAGCAAAATGGAGATGTGATCTTACAAGTTTAGGAGTGATAATACTTCTGTAGAGCAAGCTGCAACACAGTAAAAGAAAGGAAACCTCAAATCCTGCAGTGTTGTAGCTGTAAAGGGTTTTGTGGTATTCTCTTTGTTTTTTAAACAAAAACTAGAGAAAGATGTGGGTCTCTGATACCAGTTCTTGTTGTAAATCAAACTTCAGAAATCACAGAAATGATGAAGATTGCCAAATTCTTAATTCTCAGAAGTTGCATACTTCTCAGAAATAAAGGTCTGCCTTAATAGAGTTAATACATATAAAATTGTATGTCTTGAAAGGGTGTGAATATTGAAATAATTCAGGAAAAAATATTCATTCAAGACAATCATTGTAGTAACATAGTGTTTGCCTTATGTATTTTGTGAGGCTTTCTGCGGTTAAACTTCTATAGAAGCTGTATTTCTTAGTGGACTAATAATGAATGCTGCATTGGATGTTGAGAATTTAAAGTTCTTCAAATTATTTTTGCATTTTATTTCAGTTCTTGTTCATCACTCTGAATTAGGATTTTCATTTAGGACTATTCTTTGAATCAGAGTTCTCTGCTTGCATGCAAAATGGATGGGAGTCATCCTTTATATTAATCACACAATTTACAGACCTTTGGTTCCTGAAAACCACAATATAGAAATATTCCACTGTTTTAACTAAGAAGCTGAAATTTATCTGTTTCTACTTATACTGGGTACTTGTTCCAATGCCAACTCTCAGCCCAACTGCAGAAGATTGTAGCTCAATTTTTTTCCGTTTGATACTGACTCCATCAGAGTTTCTGAATAAAGCCTACTCTAATAAAGTCTTGCATATTAAATCAGACTATGGAATTCTGAAATCATGTGACATACTGCTTTTGATGCAGGGCTTTTTATCCATCTCAGAGCAAGTGACATCTCATTAAGACCTTGGAGTTTGACTAGTGAAATGTAAATAACTATGCAGCTTTCTTTCTGTTTGCTTTCAGGCTCTCAAAATGTGTGTGACTGCAAAATATAATGAACAGCTTTTAAGTGTGAAAAAAGAACAGGGACAACCAAAAGCATTGCTTATTCACAAGAATAAAGCAGAATCCAGACAGTCTTAATTAGTTATTTTTTTATAAACCCCAAGTAGAAATTGAATTTTATTTTCAGTAGTGTGAGTTCCTCTCCTATATGTTACTTAATGTTTGTGGTTCGGAATGATTAACTGCACTTTGAAATGATTATTTAGTCTTTTGATCCTGTTTTATTGGAAAATTACCTCTGGTGTTTTGTTTGTTTGTGGGGTTTGTTTGATTGGTTTCAGGGGGTTTTTAGAGTTTTTTGTTGTTGTTTGGGAGGCTTTTTGGTTCACCCTTACATGAAAACTTAGTATTTTAGAAAAATCCTCCAAGGATGAGAACATGCAAGTTAACAATTCTTGATTTACATTTTAAAATGACCTAGTTTTTATTTTGTTTATTTTCTTTTCAAAAATCTTTCAAATTGTAGGGATATGTGTAGTTGAAATCCTGCAAATGGATGTGTTCTAAAAGGCTACACTTCCCCACTGGAAGTGTTTTCACTGAAGAATTATTTGGACTATATTCTTCACTGAAATCTGTCATAAATTAGCTGATGGCTGTTGCATCAGATTTTCTGGAAATGTTAATAATTGTTTTGAAATCTGTTATCCACATTTCTTGCAGTTTAGATAACTGTTACCTAAAGATGATTTATTTAGATGAGCTGAGCTAATAGAGCAAACCTAGGAACTGGGATAACTGATGCATCGTATCCACTCATGTCTATAATCCATGCCTGTACATGAAGTTAAAATAAGAAGCTGCTGTGGATGCATACATGTGCAAATATCTCTGGTGTTAAATTCAGAGCCAAAGATAATTTAATACATTTCTCTTCTAGACTTGTTGGGTTAAAAACTGAAGCTCCAAGTGCTGCATCAACAAGTACAAGTACTCCTCAGCCAGTCAGTAATGTGGTCCACTACTTGGCATCTGCACTGCTCCAGATAGAACAAGGAATTGAGCGCAGGTTTCTCAAAGCACCTCTTGGTAAGTCTCAGAATTGAAACCTTGTTTCTAATCTTGTGTAAGATTTTGTAGCTAACAAACCAAGCACATCCACCCCAATACTTCAGTAAAACCCCCACCCCAGACTTTGGCACTTGTTTGTTTTGTGAGACTGGGTGCTTTAGAAGGACATCTTGGGGAAAAGAAAAAAAGTTAACTCACCCATATATATATAATGTATTAAATAACAGCAAATTTTACTCCTAAGTACATCTTATTTAACACAGATTGTTCTAGCGAGTTTATGTGGCCCTACAGTTTCACTGATGCATTGGGAGACAAATTACACCCTTAATCAGAAATTATCAAGCTTTCTGGGGGAATATTGTAATTCAGAATTACTGTTGAGGCCAGTTCTAGGTTGTAAAAATGTATGCTGCTTCTTATACCTTTTCAGTGAAAGCAATATAGGCGTAGTTTATCTGGATCACCTTGTTCAGCAATAACAGAATACTTAAAGTGTAGTAAAGATTTACATTGCAAACTTTAAGATTCTTAGGTTTTGCATTTGTGCTGTAAAACTTGGAAATACAAGGTTGCAAGAAAAATTTAAACCAAAGTAGGATTGTAGCTTGACTTTGACACATATTCCTTACTTGGCTTCCTCTGGGGCTCCAGAGGCGAGAGAGGATCCACAGTGCAGAAAGTCACTTAGTTTTCCTGTGATCCCTCAGGTCTGGATTCCTTAGGATCCTTTTGCAATTCAGAAGTGGAGTTTTATCTTAAGGAAATATGTAAAGGTGGTTCCTCCTTCCCAAGGTGGCTGTCATGGTCAGACTTCCTGTCTGGATGGCATGTTGGGAATGAGCTGTGCCCTGTGCTTGCCAGGCTGCTTTACTTCTCACCTCTGGTTTGCCAGCGCAGCACACACCGGGGTCCTCCAGAGCACCAACTGCTACACACCCTGGTAGACTGATACTCTCCTGTGATCATCTCTGTGTATAAAATCCTTATGTTCTGGCAGACTCTGCTGTAGTAGTTGAAGATGAAAATGCAGGTTTTGGTGTGTTAACACAAGATGTTAGTGCCTTGTGGCACAGTTGACCTGAAGTTGTTTCTGCATCTTGGCTGCTCCTGCATGGAGCCTGCTGTCTGGGTATCAGTTGCCACTGAAGATGGGTTTGTGCTAGATTTGTGCCAGAGACTGACACGTGGGCATGGGTTCCCTTCCACAAGCTTTTGATATCGGTGTGATGACCTCTAGAAGAGGGAAGTGTAGCAAATGGTTGAGATGAAAGGGGAGAGCACAGGGATAGTTTAAACCGCAGCTGTTTAAAAGCTTTACTTGGCTTAGTGTTTGGTCAACTCAGATATGTGTGCACTTTCCAAGCCAGGCATGATACAGCTTATTTCCTGTTATATCACTAGATTTGCAACCTGTGCAACAGTGAACTGACAGTACCTCTAGCATTTGTCCTACTTTTCATATACAAGTTGTAAATATGTTGTTCATTATATGCCTCTATTTCCGCATGGGGTCTGAGAGTATTTTGCCAACAGGCCCTTGCTGACACTTGTAAGTTTACTATTCCCCTGAGGGGAAAAACATGGTTATTAGCAGGTTATGGCCATTGATCATGCATCCTGAGTTGGAGGAAAAAGACTAAAAGATGAAAAATGTCCTAGAAGTATTGGAGAGAAAGTTTTTTAGTCCTTCTGTGTTCCTTCTGTGTCTTTTTTTTTTTTTTTTTTGGTAGTTTCAACTCTGCCATAACCTTATGTTTGTTCATGTTTTTGCTTTATCTTGGGATGATGGTGGGGTTATATTTTTAACTTGGAAATACGGTTCTCTCTTAGGTGTTTTATACTGAGTGACAAAGGGAGTATATAAGGAAAGCAAATGTACATGTTTTGCATGTCTTAAATCTCTGATGTTTGTTTACTGTAGTGTGCCCATGCATCTCTTCTGCTGTGAAAAATGCTACTGCTCTAAGATTACAGTAATGTATAGAATAACCTACATCGCTGAGGAGCAGGAAGGATCCCAGGTGTCCTCTGCTCTGGCTTACTGCCCTAAACCATTAAGCGACGGTGTCGGGTTCCCTCTTCCTTTTTGGTGCCAAATGTCTCATGTTTTCAATTGCGTAATTGGCTGCTTTTAGCAGGAGGTGAATCTGAATGAAGGCAAGATTGCATATGTGTAACAGACAAAGCAAAGTTCTCTCCTGAGCTTGGCAAGAAGGTGTTTATAGTGCTACTAAACCTTTTAATGAAAAGTGGACGTTTTCAGGACTGTCATGTGCTCAGAGCTGTGATGCATTTTTTCCCTGACTCCTCTAGAGTGTGGCCAACAGTATTCTTATGATAGAAATTAGCTATAAGTTTGTAACCCCTGGGTTTTAGTTTGAGGAGTTATTGGCTTTGTGTGACTGTTCTTACATAGATTATTGTGTCTCTACAAGACTCTTTTTTTTTTTTTCTAACAGGAGGGATGTTTTTTTAATAGTTGTTCCAGTTATGTAAGGGAACCAGCTCCTAGACAAAATGCCTTGCATATCTGTTTCTAATGTTAAATCTGATAATCCCAACTTTTTTGGCTGATTGAGTTACCATTGAAGCAAAAATACTGGTAGCTAAGCAGGTGCTAGGAGTTCTGTTTTGGTTGCAGTACAGGGGAACACTTGCAGTAAAAAGAGTGCCCCTGCATTTCTGCTTTAAACTCCACTGAAAATGCTCTATCTTTGTCATTATTTCATTTCTTGTTTTCACTGCAAAGTTTCTTTGCCCTCTCCATCCCCCCCTTTACTCTATTCCGTTCCTTTTAGAGAATGAAGCCATACACTAACAATTTTTAGTTTTCACGTATGGCTGCTAGTCCTAAAGGCAGCACACTGAAATCGCCTGCAGTCACTGGCAGGTTTATGCCGGTGGCCTCCAGGGTGCAGAGCAGACAAAGGGACCCAGCACAGCAATAAAAGCACCAGCTGCTCCTCTCGGCTCCGTTTTTGTTTGAGGCTCTATCAGGCTGCCAAGAGCCTTGCTGGTGATTCTGATAGGTTTAGAGTTGAGGTGCATACCAAATGTTCAAGTGGAAGAGCAAGAAAAGACTGACAGAGAAGATAGCGATGTGAAAGGAGATCTGGAAACCCCAGAAATGGCCCCCTCAGCCTCTCAGAGCTGCTAGATGCTCACTAATCTTCTGTTGTCTGGTGATTAAATGTGACATGATTTGAATTGTATGCATTTCTTAATTATGAACTGTCTTTTAGAAATCCTTTCATTAAATACTAAATATTATTATGAAAATTTCGTTTTTCTTCCTTCAGTGCAGCCCAAGGTAATGTTTGGGAAGAATCATGCAAAGAAGGGGGTGCAGTTGCAGTACATTGTTTTCCTGCAAAAATTTTGGAGTTAAGATGTAAAAAAGCCTTTTTTAAATACTTGTTTGAAGGAAACTCTGAAGTGCTCTTCTAAGAAAAAAATAATTTGGGAAGGAAGAAATACAAGCAAATTTTGTTATGAATTTTGCTTGTTTTGTGATATAAATTTACTTTTCCTTACATTTCAAAGTACTTTACAGTGCAGTAATAGGTCTCATCATTCCTTTTACAGAGATGTGAAAGTTGAGGTATAAAATGATGAAGTGATTTGGTTGCCCTGGAGTTCAGTGAGGCATCCACAAAAAAAGTCTGCCTTCTGCACTAGTTCAGGACTTCAGTCATTTAAGCATCCTTCAGATTTCCATGCAAAAGGTTGGATTCTAATTCATGGGAGCACCTTTAAGACTGATGGAGGGAACTATTTGCCTACTTTGTAACTTGAGCCATGCACTTCTTGAGAGACAAAAAAACCCCAAACTAACTTTTTTTGCTCGTTTTTGCCTGTCTTTATTCCATTCCTTTCTTTTTAGATTTTAGTTATCTTTGTTTCCTCTACTCCCAAAGTTGTTTCCTTTCCTATTTATAATTGTCCTCATAATAGCATCAGACATCTCCTGGCAGTATCCTGGGATGTGATTAGTGTATACACATACTTTGTTCTCATGCTTCCATTACTTCCCTGCAGAGTTCCATGAGCAGAGGCAGCAAAGGTGGAAATGGGCTTTTTTATGATAAAGAACTTTTGTTTACTCTTCAGAGAAGACAGTCAAGGAAGGTGCCTTGTAATTGGAGCAGATGAGGTTGACTATGGCTCTTCCTTCCTGGGAGGTTAATGTCATCACTTTAATACTCAAGAACACTCCTGCACAAAAATATCCAAAGTTGTTTCAGGTGGACAGATGAACTGATTCTCTTGGTCCTTGAGAACTGTGCCCATAACCTGGCTACATTTTTTGAGATGTGAGGAGGTTTGTGGTAGCACAGACCAGACAAACTGTTTGCTGAGAGAGAAAGCTGTGGTTAGTGTCTGCTCCTGTGGCCATTTGTACCAGAGATGGACAGAAAGATAAGGCAGGGTAGGCTTCAGAGCTTTCAGTTCAAGCCTTCTGTTTGTAGTGGGAGTCAGAGTAGACACTGGGATGTGCAATTCCTCCATGCACAGTGTTCTTACCCTTCACTGTGTGCACGTATTAGAATCACTGTTCAAGTCATGTTTTTAGACTACAGAAGTATAGCTTATAAAAATTAATTAAAAAATAATCTGCCATGCTTCAAAAAGGTATTTGAAATAACTCTACGAATTTAATGTTAGGTAATGCAGAAGATGATGAAAGGCACCACTGTGTGGGGTATAAAAGGAGGACGAGAGTGAAAGACAAGACTAGTCAGAGAGATGGTAAATTTTAAATGTTACTTTTATTGCTAAGAATTAGAAAGCATTGAATATTTTATCAGGTTTTCTTTTTTTATTGTTTTTTACTTAATTAATTTTGTAGCCAGTTCCTTACGTTGAAGGAACTGTGGTATTGAAGACAAAGGTTTAAACAATGGGTACTGAAACAAATACAGCTCAAGTACTTAAAACTAAGAAAAAGGTTTCTGCAACCACAGATAAAAAACTGTATTTTTTTTTTATCACATTGGGACCAAAATCTGCATGTTCACATAGTCCTGGGGTTTTTTTCCCCCTTCCTTTTCATGTCGCCATTTTATCTGAAACTTCACAGCATTGTGCAACTGCATATCCTTTCTAGAAACACTAAAATGGAAAAAACCCTTTCCATTAGCTCAATTAGCTATTGATAGATGAGTGCATAGATCTGTCAAATGACTTCATTTGCATTGTAGCAAGGCTTGGAGGACTTAGCTGACAGAAGGGTATCCCACTGTGCAATGTAGAGCTGCTCAGACACAAAGGAAGAGGCCATTTCTCCCTCCAAGTTAACAATGTAAATGAGAAAGATGATGGATGGAAGAAAAAAGTGTTATTCTTATTTTACAAATTGGGATCTGAAACAGTGGGTGTTGTTTGGCTTGTTTGTTTCAGCAGCAGGACATGCTGAAGCAGGTTGTGGCCAGTAATTTTCATCTCTACTCACTCTGCAAATTCACAGTTGCAGTGTATTTGTTGTGTTGTGTGATGAACTATATTGGTGAATGAATCCAGGCTGAAAATAACTTCCAAATAAAAGTAATAATGCTCAAGCTGCCATTGTTAGCCAAAGAAATGCTTGCCAGACTATATATGTGCTTAAGATAAAGTGTCTTTGCAAGAGTTATAGTACAAACCTGATTTAAGTGGTTTTAATTTTCTTACTGAATTTAAAAAAAATCCATGGAGATATACTGCAGTGCTGTGAAAAGGACCTTGTCCACTGTCTTCAGAAGACTGAACTTAACACAGGAAGCCTAAGGACTAAGTAATAAGAAATGTTAGGAAATACAGGAGTGGCTGCATTTTATTTATGAAGCTGTGTTGCCTGTTTATCCTCTGCCTTCTCCCATCACTTCTCTTGTGCTGCTTGCTGCTAATGCAAATGTATGCAAGATTAGACAAATCCTGGCAGCCAGTTGATGAGAAGGCAGAAGGGCCTTGCCAGGAGAGCAATTAGTCTCATTTTTGTTCTTTTCTGTTTGTTATTAGATATTTTCTCTTCCTGTTCCTGAGAATAAATCATTTGGCAGACAAGTGCATCACAGGCCATTCGTGTGCCCACTGTCAGTAGTGCAGCAGGCAGGGTTGTGTTACATACTGGGGTGCATTAATCAGCTGAGATCCCACAGTAGCAGCTGGACTGTCGCCTTTGGAAGGGAGGTCTGCGGACATTTCCATAATCAAAACACTGTTGTATTGTCTCTTCCAGTCCTCAAACCTTCTTACTTCAAAATGCAAGAAATAACTTTCAGCTTCAATCAAGAAATTACCTTTCTCCTCAGCAGCAGCAGTGCAGGGTGTCATTTATACCTTCTTTTTTCTCTTAGGTCCTCAAACAGCCCGTTTGCTTCTCTAGTTCCCAGCTGCCCATTCCCATTCAGTACTGTCCCCTTCGCTATTCAGTGTGTGTTTGTGTGGCTACTTCCATGGCCTGGATTGCAAATCAAAACTATTTGAAAATACCATCTAATTTCCCCCTGCACCATTTATTTTTAACTTCATTAGGAACCCAGGTGTTGCTTGGTTTTACACTTGTGTACCACAGATTCCTGTGTGCTACATTGCTTAAAAGGTATTAAGAAACAGTTACATTTCATCCAGGTCTGCCACCCAACCTGGTCAGCCACACAGAGGTGCAGGTGCTTGTGGAGGCAGAGTGCAGGGCAGGAATGAAGGCACCGAGGCATGGGCAGAGGGCTGAAGGGCTCTCTGGTAGATTGGCCTGGAGCAAGTGTGGGTGAAAAATGCCCTTCAAGCTGTTTTTTGCCAGTGAAGTTTCAGGTACTTTCTTTAAACACTTGGGGATTTCAAAATGTAGATACAAGGGCAGGTAAACTGTAAATGTGATCATTTTTTCATAATCTTAAGTAATGTTTTATAGTGTATAAATTAAATCAAATTGTTAGGTTTCCAGGTTGATACCTGAGCTTACTGTCTTATTAGTGACCTATGTATATACAAGTTTTAAGTTGAATAGGCAGGGAAGATTTAAATCTTAAAGCTTCAGCCTCTTTGAAACTTTGGAGAATATACTCAAGTATTGAAGAGATAAGACAAAGGTTGAAATACTATCCCAGTTTGCTACTGCTGTCTGTTTGACAGTCACAGTATTACCTCATATTCTAGAGTAACCTGGATCTTTGAAAAAGAAGTTTGATAATTCTGTGGGGGTTTGTCATTTTTCTTATTTTTTTAAATCCCCTTCTTCAATGGAAGATGCCAGTGATGGTGGACGGTCGTATAAAACAGTTCTGGATCGCTGGAGAGAGTCACTTCTTTCTTCTACCAGCTTGTCCCAAGTCTTCCTTCATCTGTCTACACTGGATCGAAGTGTCATCTGGTCCAAGTCCATCCTCAACGCTCGCTGCAAAGTGTGTCGGAAGAAAGGCGATGCAGAAAGCATGGTGCTGTGCGATGGCTGCGATCGAGGATACCATACCTACTGCATCAGGCCCAAGCTGAAGGTATCGCAGCTAAAAGAAGTGCTTCCTCTTCACACAGAACCTGAGTAGTTCTTACAACTTAATTGCATGTTGTTAATGCTTTTTCTCTTCTTTTCCCCTTCTGTTTCTAGGCCATTCCTGAAGGAGATTGGTTTTGCCCAGAGTGCCGACCAAAACAGCGCTCTAGACGCCTCTCCTCCAGACAGAGACCTTCTGTGGAAAGTGATGAAGAGACTGCTGAACAACTAGAAGGGGAAGAAGAGGCAGACTATGATGAGATGGGACAAAGTGAGGAGGAGCATTATGAAGAAGAGCAAGATGAGGAGGATGAATCTCAAGAGGAGGAAGAGATAAGGTAAATAGGCTTTTGTTAAAATACCGTCTTGATCATTATGTGGAGTAATTGTTCACATAAGCTTGTATCTTGAAACTCTAGTTTGAAAAAGATGTTTATTTTTAGAAAACCAACAGCTTCTTAGGAATTTGGCCCTTAACAAAAGCTGACAAAAGCTGACAGTGGCCTGACAAAAGCTAGGGCCACTGGACTTAGGATAAAAATTGTAACTTTGGATGTATGGGTGAGAGGAGGCCATCAGAGCTGCAGTTCTGTATAGCTACTGTTCAAATGTAAAGTGGAGAGAGTTAGTTTTGTCCAGTTTTGAATTTTGGAGGACTAGATGCATACAGTATTAGAATATCAGGGAAAATAGTCCATTGGAGGCCATGTGCCATGGGAAAGGCTTGAGGACCAGTGCAGTAGCTGTTTAAAAAAGGCCAACAAACAAACCACACCACGCTTACCCCCTGAAAAAGCCCCCTAAAGCCATAACAGTGCCAAAACAAACAAAACCCAAAAAAACAACCCAAGAAAACCTCCTTGAAAAACAAATCAAGAAAGCCTACACAATCAGCTAAATAATACAAAGTGATATTTTCAGTAAAATTTTTATTTGATACAAATGCCAGCAACATAAAAATTGAAGGAAACGTTTCTGATCTCAGAGTATTTGTCTTCTTTTTGGTATAGTCTTTTGAATAGAGTGAAGCAAGTTATTTGCAGCTCTGACAGTTGAGATGCAGTAGTTTGAGAGAATGCGCATATCCTTGAGAAATAAATTTATCTCTGGGATCTTCTCTCTCCCCTGTAAAGGAAGGGGAATCTGGAGTATTAGTTACAAAACCTGACCAGAGCATAACTCTTATATGTAGCATTTTACAACTGCATTTTATTTATGTGGCTGATAATAAAGTTCAGAAATCCTAATAGTTAACACTTGCTGTGAGAAAGAAGTTGATAAAGAAATTGATACTGGTGCTCCAGTTAATGTACTCCTATTACACAAGCTGCAAAGGTGATCAGAATTCTGAGCTTTTCTTTAAGGTATGTACACCACATAATATTTAATTAAGAGACCCCAGAGCAGTACTTAAGATAATGGTAATGATGGGTGATGGGTAATAACGGGTGACTGACTGCATCAGGTTGCAAGCCAGCTGCTTACCAGTTCAACCTTGAATGGCTGGGTTTCTTAAATGCTGAATTAGAAAACTGAGGGAAAAGAGACCAATGGAATTTTGGAATAAATAAACGTAACTGTTTGCTTTGTAGCCCATCAAAGCAAGGAAGATCCCAGGTCAAGTTTCCATTAAAAATGAGAGCAGCCAAACTCAACAATCCGTTCTCAAGTCAGAACAGCCAGCGTCAGGCAAGATACGCTTCTCGGAGCCAGCAAATTGAATCTTCATCAAAAATTACCAGAAGGGGTTTAAGAAACATAAAATCAGCCTCTTCAGCAGTCACAAAGCCTACTTTAAGACTTAACAGCCGGACCACTCGTCAGAGCCAAAGTTCATTACAAGCAGATGTGTTTGTGGAGTTACTTGGTCCTCGAAGAAGACGAAGAGGAAGAAAGAGTGCTGGTAACACACTGGAAAACCGCCCTTCCAACTCCCCTGGATTTAGAATTGTTGATACCGCAGACTCCAGTGAACGGCTTAGGAAGTTTCCAGTTTCTGCTTCAAAGCTTTCTCTTCCTGTTGCTGAACCCAAGAGAAGAGGCAGAAAACGACAATCCACAGGTTAGAGAAATGTGTTTATCACAGCAAAATCCACATTCTGGTCCTTGCTAAAATATCTGTGTGGTAGAGCAAGGAGACTAGAAGTGGTGGTTGAAGGCAGTTTTGCCAATTCCAATGAGAGTTTTTCTTTTGCAGTGACAGAAGTGAAAAAAAATTTTTTGAAATTGAAAAAAAATTTCAGCCATCTGAGATTTATCATTTTCATATTTGCACACAATGTGCTCTATAATAAGTGGATAGAAAATGTGAAAATGCCTTAACACATGCAAACGCAAATATTTACGCATAGCTTTTTGGTTTTGTTTTATTAAAGAGTAACAGTGAAGAACACAGATAAAGGCAAGTTAGTGAAATTGGGAATATACACATGCAACGAGAAACTGCTGCCAGTAGAAAAATGGTGTCTGTCTGGTATAGGGCCAGCAGTGTCCTTGCTTGTCAAGGCAGTAATTTGATGGTAAGGAAATACTTGGAAAGATACAATAACATTTTAAAAACAAAAAGGACCCAGTGTAGACTGAAGAATGTAAAAGAGCTTGCACTCCAGTGTGGCAGCCTTGTATTCTGCACTATTTCTGTCTGTCACCATTCAGAATTTCTGAGCTTTTCCTTTAACCACCCTGCTGACTACTCTTGAAAGCAGATAAAACCACTCTGAATGGAGGTTTTGTGAAAGTAAAAGTTATGAGCAGGCGGCTTATTCTGGTTTTTCTCTAATAGGGCTTTTCTTCAAGTGTTTAACAAATTGTTTTACGATTGAATTCAGTGGAAAAAAATCATTTCCAAAATTAATGCAATGGAGGAGGCACCCAGTTAAGTCCTGGTACTTAGCATTTTGTATGACAAGAGAGACATTTTAGTAGGAAGAGACAAGATTGGAGTATAGTTAATACTTTAGGTCAAACTACATGCCTTGTGCTTTTAAACTGTAGTTTTAGTACCCTAAAATAATGGTGTTTCACTTTTTTACAGTATTTTTAAAATGTTACTTGTCAGGCTTTAATTTTTATCTGGTGGGGTGTTTGATTTTTTTTTTTCCCAGAATCATCTCCTCCAGTACTGAACAGAAGAAGTTCAGGACGTCAGGGGGGAGTCCATGAACTCTCAGCTTTTGAACAACTCATAGTGGAACTGGTACGACATGATGACAGCTGGCCTTTCATGAAACTGGTTTCCAAAATCCAGGTAACTGACAGAATTGTAGAGGGAATAGTAATGGCTGAGAGTCCTGCCTGCTGCCAGGAAACCTGGGGAATTTACAGCATGGTCCCAACAGGGGGATAGAGCTAAGCAGTGGGATTCAGGAGAACTCTTGTATTTCAGCTCAGGTATTTGGTGCCAGAAATAAGTTTTACAGTTGATACGGTATTGGGAAAATTTTAAATATGCTTTTCATTGGGTATTTAAAAATGTGAAATGCTTTGGTTTGAAAAAAACCCCGACCAACAAGTACAGCACAGGACTCCTAAAGGTAAGCTTGTGGTTATTAATTAATTGGTTGAATTAATCTTTAATTATGCAAAGACATTCTGAGAACAGACCTGCAATAAATAATAAGATAAAAACGCTGATGTTAACTTAATGCAGTAAAAAGATGATTTTGTAGCTTCATTCTTAATTTCCCTCTTGTTTAAATTTCAAAATACTGCATGATAAAGTGGGTACCCAAAGTATAGTGCTGTTCCAGAGGTTGTTACTACAGTGAAAGTTCCCAAAGCTGCTTTCTGCAGGCTCCAGTGGCTTTTCAGCTGTAAGGCACTGCTGGAACTACCCAACCCCAACAAAGTGCCTGTCATTTCCAAGCCCTCTGGGGCAACTCTGCACAGACATTCTTGGGGATCTAGAGTTTGGTGTTTTAAGTGCTCTGTTAAAATGATCTGTGATAGCTGTTTAATGAAGATCTGAAACTCTGAACTCAGAGTCATAAATAGTTGGAAGGATTAATCTGTCTGGACAAAGAGAATGATGTACAAATGTGAATGAAAGAAGTAAGCGTAGAGGAGGGGAGGAATTTTGAATGAAATGGATATTAGTGACTGCCTACTAGAGTATTGCAATTATGTTGGGAAGGGCAAGAATCTGGTGAATGCAAGGAAAGATGGAGAATTCAACTTAATTTTGATACTGAGGCTAAACTGCTAGAATTTGGTGCATTCTGGTTTGCCTGAATCAATCACTAAGGGATAGTCTCTGTATAGTTTGAAGGAATAATCCATATCAGACCCAAACTTTCTTCATCATGATAGAAATTTCAGTTTAAATTTTCAGCTGCCTTTATGACAATGTAAAGAATATATTGAATGGTCAGTGCACAGCAAGCCAGAAAGAGAGAATTACTTTTCTTTTTAGTAATTACATAAATAGCACTTCTAAAGGGAAAGGAATGAAAAATATGTCAATTTAATTCTGTTTCTCTACTCATTCTTCCTTTAGGTTCATTTGCATGTTGCACTTGATCTATAGTAAAATTACAGGCCATAATCAAGAACTTGGTTTTAAAACATACATGATGGTGCATGTGGGTATCTTTCCTTGGAGGGGGGAGGTCACGTTTGGATCAGATACCTTTTTCTTTTGCTTCTCCCATCCCACTTTGTGATACAATCACCTTAGACTTGGTGCTTACTGGAATTCAAAATTGGAGCCAAATGATCAGTACACTTAAAGGTTAGGCAGTCCTTTTCCTCCCCTCACTCTTGCTCACATAGATGTTGTTCTGGAGTGGCATTTTATCTCTGTACTTGCTTACAGTCTCCCGCTTGCTGCAGAAGGGTTCACTGCCTTCTCTTCAACACAAGTAAATGGAATCTCAGAATTCTCAATGCATAGTGGTAGAGTCAAGATGGTTATTACTCATGATTAAAGAGCTTTTAACATTGGAATATATTACAGGAAAAATAAGAAATTTAAAATACTGGAAATAGTTTCTGTGCTTGACAGATGAGAACAGCTAGAACAGTATAGTGCTTATCTGCTCAAGCAATTTTCTCAGTTGTTCACAGGGCATTTAGGAGTAGATTTATTAATTAATTTCTGGCTAATGGGTGTTGTAGTCTGCTACTTAAATGATACAAAAGAAAAGGAAAAAGCAGTGCTTGAGAACTAGTATTCAATTCAGGAAATGAAGGTAGTTGTGTAGGACTCCTCTGTTTATTTAAAAAGAAAACATAAATGCTTTTTTGCTAATACAGGATTTCTTTAATGTTTTACATGGGCAGAATTTAAGCTTCCATTTGTTTGTCCATTAATCTTTTTGTTTGGATTTTTTTTTAGGTACCAGACTACTATGATATCATCAAAAAACCTATTGCCTTAAATATAATCCGTGAAAAAGTGAATAAATGTGAATATAAGTTTGCATGTAAGTACTATTTATTGAAGGGGGTATATTGTACCATGTTCTCTCACTTTAAATTCTTGTCCCAAAATAGAACTGCATCAGATGATTAGAAAGCTGAAATTGTGTTTGGTTTGGGGTTTTGTGGTGTGTTTTGGTTTTTTGAAAGAGCAGTTACTAGTATTTTTTAAAATAAGACCTGTTGAACATAGTTCCTTTACTACTAACATACATGATGGATAGGTAAAAAATGGGCAGCTATGAACCTTCTAGTAATTTCTCCAGCCTTTGATATCAGTGAGTGATACTGATGAAAATTAGAAAAGGTACTGGTGTTCCTGTCTGATTTGTGTTTCCTGTACTGATAATCAGAGAAATATAAGAATGTTTACATGGCACAGCACCAATACGGTGATACAAACTCGATGCATGTGGAGACATTTTTGTGTTGCAGCTCTGTGCAGGATCACTGTACTAATTTATTGATGTCATACTGCCTTTATCACACTACTGCCTGATGACTTGAGACATGCTGAATTAATTTATTTTATTCACTAGCTGAATTCATTGAAGATATTGAGCTGATGTTTTCGAACTGCTTTGAATACAACCCTCGTAACACAAGTGAAGCGAAAGCTGGAACTAGACTTCAAGCTTTCTTCCACATTCAGGCTCAAAAGCTTGGACTTCCAATCACATCTGGTAACGTGGACCACACTGCTCCCGCAGCAAAGAAGTCACGAATCTAACCTCTGCCTTCCAAAGGATTTTTTGAGGGAATTTATTACATTAATTAAAATGGATTGTTAAATTACGCAGTCGTCATGTCTATTTAAAGCAATAACAACTGTTTAACCACCTTGAAGCGTGGCCTGCACTATATTCTCAATATAATATTAAGCACTCAGGAGAATGTAGGAAAGATTACCTTTGCTACAGTTTTATTCAGTGTCTAATAATTTTGATAGATGTACTGGATACAGTACTGGTTTACAGAGGTTTTGTACATTTTTAATACGTTCATGTGTCCAGATATCTTCCAGAAGTACTTTGTTTTTTCCTGCACAAAATAACCTTGTTTCATCCTCTAGATTTTGTAGAAGCTGTGGTATTGAGGGCTTTATCAACTCAGAGAAAATCTTCTGCTGTAGCACAGTTGAAGAAACTGTGTGTGTTGTTAAAACTTGTTTGAGCATATCTTCTCAACACTAATGAGTACAACTGCATATCTTTTCAAGTACTGTACCAGTGCTGGCTGGAGGTATTCGGTCTGAGTTTATTAAGTAGATATTTATTTAGCATTCAAAGTAATTTGTGAATTTGTTTTGTATTTATAAAATTTGTACTTGGGGCAAAAAAAAAAGTCCCATAACTTTTTAAATTTTTGGGGGGGTGGGGTTTTGTTTGTTTGTTTGTTTATTCATTCCCCTCTGACTTGATGATCAATCAATAAATACTTTCTCGTGTCCCTGGCAGTTCTTCTAGCAATGAATAAATTTGCAGGACTGTACTCTTAAATTTCTACATGCAACTTTGGAAGTGTACAAATAAAATGACACATTTTTTCAAAGTATGTTGAGCTTGGACTTCCTCTCGAGCTGTACTGCTACACCACCTTCCCATTAACTTAGGACAATTTGCTGGAGGCAACACAGCAGAATCTGGTTCCAGTATGAGTACCCCAACTAGCACTTTGGGCAGCTGCAACCACTGTGACACCTGGTCTCTAGGGATGCGAGTGTCCCTCAGTATGTACGGAGTAGCATAAGTAGTGTAAGTTGTACGGCTCTAATTTGGATCTCTTACAGTGTAAAACCTCACAGATTTGTTCAGTTGACCAGCAGCTTCTTTAAATTATCCTTACTATCCCTGATAGTTTTACTTTCAGTACTTACTAATTTAAGTTTATTAAGCTCAGTTTGAGTCAATAGCTTTAAATCAGTCCTGCCCTCTTGGAGATATGCCATACTGTGAGCAAAAGGTATGGAGCAGAAGTTTGGGGATAGGAGAGAGAGGCAGGAAAAACTGAAACATGGGGCTTGCTGCTGCAGCATCTTCCTCCCCTCCCCCCCATGTTTATGCAGCTTGTGTTAAAGGGTTAAAACCTGAATATGCTCCTAACAATTGCTATGTAGTTGTGGGCTTTCTTTGGCTGCTGTAGTGCTTATCTTGCCTTAGAGGTAGGTAAGAATGGGCACTTGAGCCTAGGGAATGGTTGGCAGTGGGTAGGAAACTGATCAGTTTGAAGTGTTGCAGTTGTGGGTTGGGGATTTTTAAAAATAATTAAAATCTTAAGGATAAGAACGGGGAGGGATGTTGGTCAGGAATGTCTGCTAATACTTCAGAGTTTCTGTGGAAAGCTTTTCTGTTCAGAGCTGACATGTCTGTCCAGATTAAAGAGACATTTTTTTGTTCCCACAAAAGAAATGCTCCCAGTAAAAAATGCAAAATTCTGCAAGGAATATGAGCAGCAGAAGACTTTGTTGCAGGGTGTAAGTTGTACTTGATACCCCTGCATCTGTCCAGTCCCAAGAGGCTGTGAAAGTCCTGACCAGCAGGTTGCACAAACAGTTGTGCTCGTTCTTGTTCACATGAATAACCCCCATTGACTTGAATGTGAATACATTTTGAGGAGGGGCACCATGAGCCGAGTAAGTCTATCTGTGGCAGATGCAATTTAAATCATTTCTGTCCCAAATCTACTCCCAGCTGTTCATTCCTGTCACTCTTTTTCCAAGGTTATTTCCTTCAATAGCATCCCCTCAACAACGCAACTATAATTTTGAGTTTGGCTAGAGCAAGTGGGAACAGTCCAGCCCCTATCTCTGCATATGGCAATGGTGTTTGGTGTGCTTGTGCTGAGCAAAGTTAAAAAGTTCTCATTCAGTTTGCAAGCCTAAGGCTTCACTTACCTACCCTGAAGGTGAAATACAGGAAGTAGTATTCTGCTTTGAACAGCTGTGCTTAAAATACTCCTGTCTGTCGTATGCGCAGTTCAGATCTGACTCTCTTTGGCTTTAGTGGTACTTCCAGGACATGAACCAAGTTCCTCAGAGCAGACTTCCCGAGCTGGTACTTTCTTTGAAGCTTTTTCAAACTTCAGTGATGCTTTTTCTGAGCTATGTCAGGATGTCATTTTTATGGCCTCTGGAAAAAGGGGAGTTAATTCTATCTCCCTCTTTGTCTTAGGGGCTGAAATATTCATGCTTCTCATCCATCTTTCCCTCCTAACAAACGTGTGTTACCATGATCAGCCATCCCACCTGATCTTACCACCAGGGTAAGGCCTGTACAATGTCTGTCAGGGGCTCCAAGCAAAAGTTTTTCACAAAGATGTCAAAATGGATAGGGTGAACAGCTTTGTCTTGGATTCAAACTAATGAGGCTGTACCAGCCTCTTAAAGAAAACAGGCAGTCAGATTCCTTGAGCTTCAAGTGCAGCACCTGTCCTCTAAGCATTTTAACAAGCTGCAACAGTGAAAGTCTTGCCCTTCTTGGTAGCTCCAATAGATCTCAGCACTGGCATGTATCCAGATACTGCTATACCAACTGGATTTTCTGCTGTGCAAATTCTGCCCCTTTCATTCATGAAAGCTGAGTAGCTGAGTAACTGCCCTAGGCAATTTCTTCTCATGTTTTTTGTATGTAACTCTTTAATGGCCATGGGACCAGTCCCTATGGACTCCCAACCCAAAGGATTCTCTTGTCCAGGAAACACCAGCATTTCCTCAACTTGCTCACCTCCTGGCCACTACAGGCTCCCAAAAATGCGGAAGACCAATCCTTACTATAACTGCTGGTATTAGAAGCAGCCCTTCCTACCCAGGCAGGATGAGGTCACAGCAGCAGGCCTCTTCAAATGCTGGCTGTAGCCTTCTGTGGTGGTTGCAGTCAAGCTGATACTGGTTGTTCATGTTCAGGTGTCAACATTAGTGTAGTTAGGACTTGTTGTATCAAGTACTTTCACCTGTATTAGGAGGCAGGTGATCACCTTAACTGGCATATCCAGTGTCAGAGTCACCTGCTGGAAGTCTAATTTCTGGATACCTGTAACAATGCTGGAAGGCTTGTGTTTGCTTTGGTCTGGCAGCCCACGTGACAGATGTGAGCAAGCACTCTTCTTTGTAAGGGGTTTAAGCTGGTACCCCTTTCACGGAGGGGTGAGGTTTTAAGTACTTAGGAGAGAGCACTTAAATATTAGTATTAACAATTAAGAAAGATGATCTTTGTATAATCTTAGCAAATATGGGCATTACAAACCAGTAGGTAGCAGCTGAAAACCTATGCAGTTATATGGGGGCAGACCCTGAACAGCCCCCCTCCACTTGCTGCGGTCACCAGCTGCCCCCCAGCCAGCCATCCCTGCATCTGTCACGGTCTAGAAGTGGAGAGTCTTCCATGGACACATGCAGGGAGCAGGTCTCTGGGGACACCAGACTGCGCCGGAGTCCTGCCCAACACTGTGTTTCTGCTGCACTGGTAATCTAGGACTTCAGGATTTAGGAGATTACACTTGTGGTTTATGAATCATTGATGTAACCACTGAATTAACCCTTACCCTGCAGTGATCTTGTCTCTTCCAAGTTTTATCTGTTTGTATTCAGTAAATAATATCTAACACTGCTCATGTTACCTATTGTTCATCACTGTCGTAACTGATCACAGCAATTCTAGATAATGCTTCTTGAGGCTAGCAAGGACTGTTTCTACCCTGCAAGAGCCTTCTCACTCTAAAAAAATTGCCAGTGTCCAGATTTTTTTGTGCAGCAAAGTTTTTAATACAGCATTTGGCTGTAACTCTGAGAGATCTTTCCCTTGCACTGCTAAACTGCCTTGATCTTCACAACAGTGACATAGTCTAGTTCTGCAGAGGTGCTCCTGGTGCTTTACTCAGCTTGCTGTAAGGGGATATTCTGAGATTTCTCAGCCTGCTACCAAGTGGTGTATTCTTCCTCCTCCCCTTCATCAGCTACTTACTTCCCTTAATTTGGTGCTTCCTTAGACAGTGCTCTATTGAAACCTTGCCTTTGAAGTGCTCAACTGTGTCTGTGTCCAGTATCAGGCCTGTGTAAAAGCCCCCCAGGGAATCTCCACTTACCACCAATAAGGAAGCTTCCCATTTTAGGGCACTTGGGTTTGAAGATTATATCTGGATTAAGACTGATGCAGAAGGTAGAATAGCTTGTGCTGCAAATTAGAATCATAAAGACAGGTAAGTAAACTGATTACCTTGTTTCCCAGTAGGGTGCTGATGTAGCACCATCCCTAAAATATGTTTGTGTATTTAGGGATATATGTGTATGTACGTGGGCAAAGTTTGGGATTTTTAACTGCTCTAAGTCACTGACTGTTAAAACAATGGTTATCATTCACGAATCATTCATTTATAGAACTCAGAGAATGGCTTGGGTTAGAAGGGACCTCAAAACTCTTCTCGTTCCAACGCTGTGCCATGGGCAGTGACATCTTGCTCCAGACCAGGATGCTCAGAGCCCCATCCAACCCAGCCTTGAACAATTCCAGGGAACACTGTCACAACTTTTCTGGACAACCTGTGCCTCACCAACCTCACAGTGAAGAATTGCTTCCTCTTATGTAATCTAACCCTGCCCTCTGGCACTGGGAAGTCATTCCCCCTGGTCCTGTCACTCCATGCCCTTGTAAAAAGGCCCTCTCCAGCTTTCTTGTAGGTTCCCTTCAGGTAATGGGAGGCATTTTGGAGTGCATTAAAATGCACATCAATACAAGCTACACATGAAATGTTCTCAGGGCAGAAAGCCACAGACTGCATGTGTTTTCCAAAAAGTGCACTGAGGCCAACTTTAGGTTTGTTTCTTTACCATAATATATCAGTTTCCTGGGTTTGTAGTACTTCTTTCCCGGAAAATTGCTGAAATTATTTTTAATATATTTTCTTTGGTGCAACTCAATCCTTAATTTTTTTTAGGTATGAAAGAAGGGGGGTAAAAAGTGTTTCCTGTGTCTCCAAAGACAGGGCTGTATCAGCCACTGCCCTGTGAGAGGCTCTGGGTATGGCCAGCAGCCGGCCAGGCTGGAGGTGCTCAGCCCACGCGATGTCCCGCAGCCTTTGCCAGAGGGGGGAGAAGGCAGCAAGCTCCAGCATTCCGCCTGTGCCTCCCTGCTTGCTCACAGCGTTTATCCAGCTGTTCAGGTCACTCGCTTTTGATGAGAGAAATGTCTGATTGGGCCAAGTTTCCTACAGGGATGTTACATGACAGCATACTCTCCAAAATGCTGGCCAACGGCCATGGAAGATCAGCTTTCACTTCTTTCTTCTCTGCTGTTGTTCGTCTTTTTCCTTAGACTGATTTCAAAGAAAGGGTCTTTATTTGACTAACAGAGTGCTGCTGCACCAGAATTGTGGTCTAGAGTTATTCTGGTGCTTGTGCTGCCTGGTTTAAGCATGCCATGTGGAGGGACTGAAAATGGCATGCTTGTCCCATAATTTCCCTGTAACAAAGTTAGAAGGAATCCTCAATAGGATTACCTTGCTCTGCTAGGACAACACAACGTCCAGCTTCAGCTTTGTCAATTTGCTAGTCTTGTCTTACCAATTTATTTAGGATTTGTATTGATAGTTCCTAGATTAACAGTCCTGTAAGAATATATATTATACTTTCCAATTTTTCTCCTTTGAGTGCCCTACAAATGAAATTAGCTTGGAGATGAAAGGACTTTGAAGAGACAGGCAGTGCTGTGGCTCAGCTGCCGTGAATCCTGTGTTCAAAATGGCAGAAATTGGAGCCAGGATGCTAAAATGTTTGGGGTTTGGATGGCAGTTCTGCACTTGACTCTGGGCAGTGTGGGGCTTCATAGTTGCCTTTCGTGTGCATTCCTGTGCAGATCCCACCATCAGTCACATGCTGGGCTCTGTGTCCTGGCACAGCTTGTGAGCGCTGCTGTCACCAGAGGACACTTCTGCACTGACCGACAGGTCCCACAATCCAGCAATGGTTATAAATATTCCTGTGCCTCAGTCATCCTAAAGCCCATCCTCAACCACCAGAAAGTGATCTCAACTCATGTATTTAGCATGTTAGGCTTAGATAATGTTTTATTTTTAGATTGTCTGAAGAAAGAAAAACTTAGGGGTTTTTAAGGCACTATCAACTTTTTAAGCACCATATCTTGTGAGGGGGCTTTGAAATGCTTGAATAGATTTAGACTGTGCATCTTTTGTTTTCATAGTCATTGCTTTTAAGAGGTTTCTTAGAACCAATCCTTGGGTTCAACCTTCATCAAACAGAATTTCCTTTCATTCAGATGCAGTGGTGCAAACTGAGTCTGAGATCTGTCTGGAGCAATTTTAAGAGTATTAAAAGCTCCAGAACCAAAAGCGTGTGTCCTCTTTTTTGTTCTGACCCTTACAACTTCCAATCTAAACAGGCCATGTGAATTAATCCCCACTATCTTGGCACTTTTGTCATGGCTTCCTTTATCTCCTTGAGAGTATTTGATTCTTTGCGGGTGATCATTTTTTGTATTTAAAAGATGTCTCCTTAAATCAGACCTGCAATGTCATAGAAGTGCTGATCATGATTAGAAACAGTTTTCCAAGGACCTTATTCCAACATGATGACATAACCCCAGCAGGAAAAGAAGCAATGAAGGTTAGTAGCAGAATCAGGCCAAGCCTGAAGACTTGAAATCTGTGTACAATCTGTGTATAGTGCTGCTTTGCACTTGTCCAGGCACAGAAAAACAAGGATTCCTTGTCCCACCCGGAACCCTGGCTGTCTCAAGGAGCCATTTTGGGGGAGCTTTTCTGTAAAAAATAACATAACCAAGTTGAATCATTATACACCTTAAGTGTCAGCCAGCCCCAGCAACTTGAAAGCCTGCACACACCTCTCCTAAAGGGAAAGAGCTTTTGGAAACCATTGCCACCTTTTCCTGGAGGAGCCCCAGTTAAATTGTGCCATCTGCTGAGATGGCTGTGTCCTAACTTCTGGCACTTGTCCTGCAAACCAGGCTGAACCTGTTCAAGAAACGACCCTTTCCAGCTGTCGTGTTCGTCTGCTGAGAGGAGCTGCTGCTCTGTGGCTCAACAAGTTTTCAGAAACCTAAACAAGATTAACTCACTGTCAGGAGAATTGTAGATATGCACTTTGGTAATATTACTGTTGTCCTTATTCCTTCTTTGTGTAAGATCTACTATATTTAGATACTAAATATAATATAATATGTAATATCATATAACTAATGTAATATTGTGAGCAAAGAACCAACTGTTGAGCCACAACACAGAGTAAGGAAAAAAAACCCACACATTTATTTTTGTTCTGCTTTTAAAAAGAAACAGAAACTTCTGCTTCTGTGCTGTGGTAAGTCTGCTGAAATCCTAGCATAAGAGGCAGCAGAATTTGACTTTCTAAACTTGGGGAGAG
The DNA here is from genome assembly GCA_013399225.1 of Rhipidura dahli. Taxonomy (NCBI): domain Eukaryota; kingdom Metazoa; phylum Chordata; class Aves; order Passeriformes; family Rhipiduridae; genus Rhipidura; species Rhipidura dahli. The sequence goes on from VXAC01006999.1 coordinate 26,729, forward strand.
AAACTTGGAGACTCCCAGCATATGGACTATCACTCAATTTGTAAAACATGGGGAAAGTGTAAAAATTGCTAAGTGCTGTTGGTGCATGTGCAAAAGGACACTGCAGCAGTTAGACACATTTTGCGGGGCATACAGGAATTACAAAGGCTGACAGTATAAACAATAGTTATTTCTTCTAGTGCTACAAATGTACAAACCTTTGTGATAGTCGAATATGTGCTAATTATGTAAAGGCGGTTTTATCTTTTGTTTTTATCAATAAGGCTGAGCGAAGTTTCCCTGTATTTTAGACTTTAGGAGACTTTTTTTTAGTTCTATTCCGCCATTATTTTCTACGTTTCTCTCACAGGACGATTTTTTATTTCCTTTTTCTTTTTTTTTTTTGCTGTGCTTAAATGCCATCCCTAACACGATGTCATTACAAGACATAACATTCTAATAAAATCTCTCTTTCGCTGTCCATTGGCAGGCCCGTGGCTGCCCGGCGTTGCGATTCAGTGGCACGTGTGAGTTACCAGCTCGGCGGGAGAGGGGGAATTCCACCCTGCCCCGAAAAACCTGTGGCTGCTGCTCCTCGAGCATCCCTGCTGGGCTTACGCTGCTGCCGCTTCCTGCTGCCTCCTTCTGCCTGCTCTCCCGGCATACGGCTACCAGGTCAGCTCGTCCAGGGAACGCGGATGGATGACGAGCTTTGCAAGGGGGAAAGAAAAAAAAGGAGCTTTTCCTCAGCCGCAGCCCTGCACGGGCTAAAAAGAGCCTTCCCCACTGGGCAGGGGAAGAGACAGCTTAACCCGAGTGAAGCATGACAGCTCTCGGGCCCGGCATCGCCGCCCGGGGGCCGCGCACCCCGCCTCTGGCAGCGCATCCCCGGCAGCGGGAGGCTCCCGGAGCCCCGGCCGGTGGCTGCGGAAGGCGGCGGGAAGGCAGGCAGCGCTCCCACGCCGGGGGCAGCAGCTGGCGGGCCGGGGCTGTGAGGTGGCGGCAGCGGGAGCAGCCGGGCCGTGACTCACCCGAGGAATGTCCTGGCACGGGCGGCCGCGGCTCCGGGTGAAGGTGACGCAACGCGCTCGGCTCGCACCGTCCCCGCCGCGGGCAGAGCCCACCGGGCGTGACCGACTCCTCGGCAGCCAGCGCCTCGCTCGCCCGCAGCCCTGCCCCAGCCGCTGCCAAGTGGGATGACAGCTCGGAGCCCCAGAGGGATTTTGGGACCGCACCTGTGGACGAGGCTGCTTAAACCAGCAGAAGTGATCCGTGGAAAAGGGGTAGTGCGGTCTGGAGCTTCCCTTATGGGGCTTGCTGGGCATCCGTGCCTCACACTAGCACAGGCATCCCGCCCCTCGCTTCAGGCTCCTGAAATCAGCTCACAGGGAGGCACTGCAAATCTTGCTAACTTGCAGCAAAATCGTGCCAGGATCCACAACTTAAGAGTCAAATAGATTTACCGTTGGTTGTTTTTTTTTGTTTTTTTTTTTTTTTTTTTTTTTTTTTTTTTTTTTTTTTTTTAAAGGAATTTTTTTGAGGTGAAAAGGAGGAAAAANTTTTTTTGTAAAGGAATGTATCTGCAGTGTAAGGAGAGAGAAAAACTCAGTGTTAGCATTTCACGGGTTTTCTCCAATACTCTCTTACATTACCAAAAGTTAGACTTTGTCTGGCATTCTTTGCACTCCCACTGAAAATACAGAGTTTAATTAGAGGGAAACTTGATATTTTGCAGGCGTAGACAGGACAGCAAAGGGGAAAAAGAAGTGCCCTGAGCAACAGATCTCATCAAATGCAGTTTGCTATGGATTTCTCTCTCCCTTGACAAGCTGATTTTTTGAACTGAATTAAGACTCTCTGTTATTTCAGTGTGCATCTATGCAAGTTTCTCTGCTTAACCTTTCTCTCTGCTAAGTCCTCTTCTTCAAGATAATCTGGCTATACCATAGGAGCTCCAATGTCTCCTAGCAGAAACCAACAGGTTCCTGAATTGAACTGGTAGACATATAGCCCCACTTTCTTCTATCTCAAATGAATTATTTTATAAAATTTAATTACTTAATTAAGGATCTTAATTACTTTTGTGACCTCTATTCTTCTGTCAGATTTAACTCAAATTAGCTAAAGAGTTAAAAAGTCACTGAGACAAGGACTAGCCCAAGTGAGAGATGGGATGCCTGAGGAGGCCAAGAAGAAGCCCTGCTTCCATGGGAAATTAAGCTGAAATGGTAACACTGAGTTCAGTGAGGACAACAGAGAAGCAAATGTATGCACAGCATACTAAAGGAAAGGACTATGATACCAAAGAGCTTCAGTGCATAAGGCAGCTTAGTCCATTATAATAATTTCTCACTAATGAGCATCCAGGAGTTGAAACCAAACAAACAGTGCCTCCTGCTTCATGGTGAGTCACTGCTTCCATCCACAGAGGGTGAGGGGAGGTTTGGAGGGCTCCCTCAGAGGCATGCACTCCACAGAGGGTATCATTCACAAAGCTTTTAGTGCTGCTGCTGCTGCTGGGCTCTCTGAATCATTGGGCTATTTCGGTGGTGCCTGGTGGGATGCAGGTCTTGTGGCACAGGGGTAGTGAAACTCGATGCTTCCTGAGTGCAGTGAGATGCCAAAGCGAGGAACCAGCTTTGTCTGAGTGTGCTCCAGCAATAAGATTTGCTCGGTCATTATTGCTTTTGGCTGGATACTGGCCATTTCCGTGGCCTCTGAAGTTCACCACTGGGCTCTATGACAAGTTCTTTCTCTGATCACTGCAGTCACCAGGACTTCAAAATTCATTTCCTTGAGAATGAGAAATTCCTTTCAGTTTACCTGTGACCTGTTTTTCACCTCTAAGAAATGCTCTCAAATTCTGGTAAACTCATTTCTGTCTTGGAAGATTTCTGTAAAGTCAAAATACTCCTTCAGCCTGTGCTGCTTCTGTACTCTGATAGCTGCCAAGTACCAATCAGTGATGTGCAGCAGCAGCAGCTCTTAGTGCCTGGGTACCTCAAGTATGCACCTTGTGAGGTGAAGAGAGTAACAAGCACTTCTGATTCATTATTCAGTTTCCATGGTGCTAAAAACAGAGGGTGAGTCATGCACAGTTTTGGAGTTGTCATCCCTGGAGCACCTATCCAGCCATGCAACCCTGGAGCTGGTAACTCTCCGCCTTTCATTTTAGGAGCCTGGGATATGCCGTGCAGAGGCCCCGTGTGGGTAGCTGAGGGTGCTCTGCAAGGGCATGAGATGAGGGCACTCACACATGGCAGACTCGTGGTCTTGTGCACGTGTTGGGAGAAGTTTGCTGAGCCCAGGGCAGTGACTGTGGTCAGCGGGCACAGCCACACCTGCTTGCCGAGGAGAAGGAATGCCAAGCTGCCATTTGCCTCCTGACATTGTGTACAGCTGCAAGGACCTCTGTCTGGGGCACTGAGCACAACATGTGCCATGCAGCATGCCATGACAACCTGTTCTGATGATGAGGATCTGAAACCACTTAACTCCACCCCAGCCCATGACACTGCCCAAGAGCAGCAGATGCCCAGGAATGGGGCTGTCAAGACATTCCCATGGACTTATGTTGATTTAAGCCAACCATAACACGGCATCTTGACAGTTACCCAGTTTAGGATTTCAGTTATTAATTCCCATAACAATTTTCACCTCTCCTAATCAGTCACTTGTTTGAAAAAAAAAAAAGACAGCACTTAGTGTATTTGAAAATTGAATTGGATAATGGATGATTCTTTAAATGCACAATAAAGGTACTCCTTCCTGAAACCCACAGTGCTGGCACCTGAACAGGCAGTAAGAGTAACCAAGTGTCCAGCATCTGGAAAATAAAAGACTTGAGTCTAACAGAGCTCAGTGGCAGCAGGAAGTCCTGAATGTGTGGCTGTAAGGAGCCGAGGGGTAAATATAGCTCCGGATTAGTGATTTCAAGGCTGATGGATTGAATTTTGAATATTGATGAATGCAAATCAGTCTTGAATTCTACATCCAGAGGGCAGGATGTAACTCAAAAAGGATATTGGAAACATAGTGTCTCATCTAGTCAACATGGTAATGTATAGTAATGGAGAACAGGGGAAGGAAACGTCCACACACCCCTCACACAATGCATATGAATATGTGTGTACATATATATATATTTCAAACACATAGATGTATCTAATACACACACATGCGTGCTGGCAAACACTAGCTAGCTGGCTTCCACCACCATACTAGTAGCAATCCAAGTGTTTCGGGGAGAGAGAGCTGGCTGGTCACAATGCATGCTGGAGACTCACAGGTACAGCTGCTTGCAGTCCTGAATGTTTAAGATTTCTTGGTTTTCAGACACACCAGTTCAGAGAGCTCCACAGGACTGAGAATCCTCTTGTCCACCTGGATGGGCTAGAGGTAAAATGCTCTGTTTGTTATCCTGTACCTGAAGGTCTGTCCAGCTGAGTATGGAACAGCAAAACACTGTCGGGAGAGTTGTCCTTCCTTGTTTCCTGTAAGCAATTTTCTCATCTTTTAATGCTGCACCTTCCGCCCTATGTGCTGTGTCCCGCCCCACTGTTTGAGCAGCTCTTCCAAGACCGCAGAAGGAGCAGTCTTTGTGCCAGGCCCCTTGGTGCCCAGGGCCTTTCCCTACAGAGCCCGGGGCAGCCGCGGCAGCAGCACAGATTCTCTTCGAGCGGGGACAAGGCGGCGTGGCACACGGCAGCTACACAGTGCCGCCTGTGCAGCCTGACAGCGCCCGGCCACGAACCGTGAACAGCGGGCAAACCCTTTAGAGAAGCAGAAAGCGCCTCAGCCAGGGGAGCAGCGCCGGGCAGGCGGTGCGGGGCAGGCGGTGCGGGGCAGGGCAGGGCAGGGCGGGCAGCGGGGGCTGGCTCTGAGCAGCCGCGCCGCCATCGTGCCCGGCCTGACGCTCCTGCTCCCAGCCCAGCGAGGGGCCGCATCGCCCCCTCAGCAGGCAGCCAGCCACCGCCGGGGCCGGCTGAGGGGCCGCCCGGGACTGC
>VXAC01006999.1:32132-58678 GCA_013399225.1 Rhipidura dahli
AGCGCGGGGCCGGAGGGCGCGGGGCGGCGGGATTCCCTCCGTCCCCGCGAACAAAGCGGGGAGAGGGGCCCGCGGCGCCCCGGGGACAAAGCCGGCGGCTCCCTGCGAGCCGCGCACCTGCCTTTCCTCCCCGGGCAGGCTGCGCTGGCAGCGCCCGCCTCGGCAGATGTAATTGCTGGACGGAGAGCAAGGGCGCTGCAGATGGGCTGAGCTCGCTCGCTCACTCGCAGTGGGGTTTGCTAAATTATTTTCATTTTGCTTTGAGCTGCCCAGTTACCCTGCCGGTGTTTTGTTTCTTTGCTGCTTTATGGTCGTGTTTTGAACGGCTTGCGAGCCTTATGGGGAGCTGTACGGTTGTAATTGGTATTTTTAGATGAACGAAGAGCAGTCAAACAATACTCCCGCAGCAGTATGAAGTAAAATTCGGGAGTTCTTAAGGCGCGGTGTTGAAGCTGACACAATGCAGAAAACATTTCTGCTGCTTGTAGAGCCTTACCTCACCCAACAAAACGAGAGTCATGACAGTGCTGGATATGAGCTGCTGCTGTAGCGTTTGTTCTACGAAAAAAACCCCCAAACCAACAGAAAGAAACTCAGCAAAACCCCACCCCCTCCTATCCCAACCGAAAATTACAAACTCCTCTCCTATGTTCAGTTTCTACCCCCTCATCACTCCCTCTTCCCCTCCCCCCAAATAAGCCAAATGCATGATAAGGTAAACTGTTTGAGTAGTACGGTTGTGTGACTACTTGTATGAAACTGCTGTCCAGAAATGCAGCAGAAGATGCTGAGATCTACAAGAAGAAACTATTGATTTTACACCTTCTTTATATCTTCTGCTTCAGTCCCACAAATATTATTAAATTCATAGCGTATTCAGGTTGAGTATAGTATTTTCATTCTTATGGGGGCAGGCAGACTTCTTTATCTAGCACTGTGGGCTACCATCTTTTTCTAGTGAGTGTTAATTTTTGCTGTTTCAATTATTCCTTTGATTTCATTTTACAGGCTTCTGGAGTAACAGTGAATGATGAAGTCATAAAGGTTTTTAATGACATGAAAGTAAGGAAATCTTCAACCCCAGAAGAGATTAAAAAAAGAAAGAAAGCTGTTCTCTTCTGCTTAAGTGATGACAAAAAACAAATAATTGTAGAGGAGTCAAAGCAGATATTGGTTGGTGACATTGGTGACACTGTGGAGGACCCCTATACAGCCTTTGTGAAGTTGCTACCTTTGAATGATTGCCGATACGCTTTGTATGATGCCACATATGAGACAAAGGAATCTAAGAAAGAAGACCTGGTATTTATATTCTGGTGTGTGAAAGCAAAGCTTGCTGTTAAAATTGAATATTCTGGAGCTACCACTGGATGATTTAATAACTGTTCTGTTGTGGCTTTCTTTTTCCTTAAAGGGCTCCTGAAAGTGCACCTTTAAAAAGCAAGATGATCTACGCAAGCTCTAAAGATGCCATTAAAAAGAAATTTACAGGTATGGACCTGAAAATGTTTTTCTCGTTAATTACAATGCCATTTAGATGTTGAGGTTCTCACAAGCACATTGTTGTCCATCTGTCTTTCAGGTATTAAACATGAGTGGCAAGTAAATGGTTTGGATGATATTAAGGACCGTTCAACACTTGGAGAGAAATTGGGAGGCAACGTGGTAGTTTCACTTGAAGGAAAACCCTTATAAAAAGACAGACAAGTGCCATCTGGATCTAAGGAGCTTCCATTTCTGCAGCTCGTTCAATTGGAATAGTATTAGTCTCCCCATCCCCTCCCCTCCTCAAAAAATAAGACCCTTCCCCACCGCCCTGAAGGAGATGTCATTGTTAAGCAGTCTACCAGTGATTGCCATTAGACTGTTTAATCCTGGTAGTTTTATGTAGGATTCAAGGAATGCTTTCACGTCATACTCTTGGCCAAAACTGACGTTGCAGGCATTCCTTGCAACATGTACAATGAATGTGATAGTTAATGTAAATAGTCTAGCAGACAGCAAAGGGTAAGCTAATTGAATGCCTTGAAAGTATTGTCCACTGGTCGGATGGTAGACTCTCTACAGTATTACTTACAGTTGCACTTGATTGCAGTTCCATGAGGCTCTTGTGCATTCATACACCTCACCTGCCTTGACAAGCCTATTTTTGTGACATGGCAGCACACAACACTATGCATTTAAAGCACTTTTTTGTAATATGTTTGACCCGCCCCCCCCCAAGGAATGCCAATTAAGTTGCTGTAACTGTGTCATCAAATTATTGTAGTACCTCAGTTTCATTCCTGTTACATGCATATCTTTATAAATGAAGTAGCTGTTACGATGCCTTTCGTTTTCCATTGAATGTACACTACTGAACAGGAGTAGAAGTTATCTGTTTACCATATGAGTCTTGAAACACTAAAGTTTTGTAAAACATCAGTCATGGTGGCAATTTCTGTATTCAAAAGAGCCTTAAATGGAACATTGTTTTTTGAGATCAAAAACTGGCCACGTTGCAATAAAACTTGTGGCTTATTACAGAACGTTGCCTTGTTTTCATTGGAAAATATAGTTTTTAAGTGTTTAAGCATATTTCAAATAACTTGTGTGGAAAGTATTGTAAAGGTAAACAATCATTAATCTCATCTTGAATAATGCAAGTTTTTAATACTGACTTAGGCACTGCTTTACAATACTTTGTGGCTCTGTTCTGGCCGTTCAATAAAGGACCTGCTCCTAGTTTACCGTAAAGTAAAGAAGCTACCACTACTGGAGACCATTAGTTCCATGAAACACTTGTGTCAGAAACTTAAAAATACAAAGTAATTAACTGTGCAGTGTGTTTCGTACCTGAATGTTCTTAAAGTTCTACATGCCAGAGTAAAACCTTGCACAAGTTTTTACAGCTCGCCGTCTCTCTCAGTAAGTTGATGTGTAATGGCAGTTACAGGCAGAATATGAAGCTGGGAAATAATCTTTGTTTCTCCAGTGTTGCAGTTAGACCGACTCAGTACAAGAATTAGCCTAAATGAACTGGTCTACTTGTTAGCTTCTATGTAAATAGAACTGGAAAGTGTTTGCCACTACTGAGGCTTGCATAGGGGACGTGTTTTGGCTGGGAGCCAAATAATGCTCTCCTTATAGAGAATTTGATCTGCTCTGTGTGAGCAATCCTCCGTTAGCCAGAGCTATTTATGGCAAACACATGCTTTTGTATCTTGTCATCGTTATCCACAAATGGCAAAACTGGACATGATTCTCCTGGTATGCATAAAGGAGCGAGCGCTGTTAGGCAGCCACTGGCAGCTGAACTGTACATGCTGCTAGAAGGAATGCTCTTTTATCATTACCTTATTTTAAAAAGTTGGTAGAGTAAAACCGTGGAGCTTTTAAATACGGGCTCTTTATGTTCAGTCCATAGCCCTTTTTCAACAGGGAGCAGATAATAATCCAAATACTTTGTCTTTTTTTTCCCCCTGCAATAGTTTAAGTAACTTAGTGGTACTGTGTTTAGGCTCTCTTGTCCTGTAGAACTTTAAGACTTTATTTCAGGCTTCTGGCTGTCCCTATGACTTGCACACCTCATTGTGTTAGCTGTTCTATGTAGACTAAACTTTATTAGAATTTAACTAAAAAGGCATGATGACCACTGACTTACTAAGTGTATTAATGAGTCTTGGTTTTGTTCTACAAAACTCTCCTTTCAGGTACCTTTTAAGGTTGCGAAGTAACTGATGGTATGCATGTTGTCTAGATTAAAAAAGAACCCACAACTTTTTATTCCTCAAAATGGTCTATTTCTGATCATTCATGTTGTATGCAAAGCCCAGTTTAATGTAAAGATCATTGTGCTGTATGTTTGACTTGAGTTCAGTACAGTAAAATGAAATTATCTTTTAACTGATTTTTCACAAGGAATAAATTGTTTCTTTAGAAAAAGCCAAAATGAAAAATGTTAAATTTTAATAAATCATTTGAATTTTTGTTTTAGGCAGTAAACTTTTTTTAAGGAGTACCGTGTTTAAGTTTATTGTTTGTCTCTGCTGCAGTCCAGAAAAATGTCTGTGGCTTCATAGTTGAATATTACAGGTTCCTTTTTTTCTTTTTTTTTTTTTTTAAACTAGCTTAGGTGTATATTCACTCAGTCCAACTAGCTATGAAATTGAAGCACAAACTGTATTTATGTAAGATTCCTACCAAATTAAAGTTTTGGATCCAAAAGGATCAGCCTGCCTTCAGTTTGTTCTTGAAATGAATGACTGACTGACTGATGCGAGGTCCAATTCAGATGGCTTGCTTTTAAAAAAAAAAAACAAAAACAAAAAAACAAAAACCAATAAAGTGCTACAGAACTGTTACTGTTTGAATTATGAAACAAATGAGAGACAGCTGGCATCTGTTCCAAAATGGTTTGTCAGCTGTTGTTTTCTGTCATTATGCAAAATGGTGAGGGCCTCATTGTGATTGAGAAGTGGAGGAAAATCCTCTCAAGTTGAATATCTTCTGTGTATCTCCGTGTAGACGTGACTTTTGGATATCTTGGCTTCAGTTATTTTATTGATAAAGAAATGTTAAATAAATTTTTCATGAGAGTAGCTTGTGCAGAAATGGCATTTTTCTTCTAAAAAATCCTTCAAAGCCAGCAGTTTTGTTTGATTTGGTAAATCCTGGAAAAGGTATAGATAAATGTGTTTGATTTCTCTTAAAAGGGAAATCAATCCAAGACCAGAGTGTGTGTAAGTGAGGTTTATACTTTTGGTGTGATATTAGAAGTGCAAAGCTTAAATTTATATGGACTTGAGTGTAAAAATCACTCCTAGTCAGATAATGAAGTGGAGTTTGAGTATGCTCAGTTAAAACCCAAAGTGTTTCTCTAAGTGGAAGGGTTTTCCTGCTCTACCACTCTCTCAGAACGAGTGATGGAATACAGCAATTGCCACAATTTGATAATAAGCTTTACTCTCTTATGCCAATTCCAGTATAAACCAAATTTTCATGTCTGCCTATTTTTTATAAACTTCTGTAAGTCCCCTTTAGTTTGTGGTGGTGAGTTAATGATTGTAGAGTGAAAACACGGCACTAATGGTGGATCAAAGATCATCAATGTAGCACCTGTCTCTGAGTATTGAATTTCTTTGAAATATTTCTGATTTTGAAAACCTGGTATAAATAAAATTAATTTAAATGTCTTCAGTTGTTGAGTTTGTTTTTGTGCTAGACAGCACCTACACTAATCACTTTGTTGTGGTTTTTGGACTGAGAGCAGCTGTGAAAGGAGAAGTTGTGGAACACCTGGATTTTTGGAACAGGTTTCATCTGCTGCCTCTTCAGTTCAATATCCAACTGTAGCAAAAGCCAGCACCAGTTGCTCTGGAGATGGGTGTAAAGAAATCTTTAGTGGGTTGGTTCTAGATAACCTTTTCCTTTTGTTGGATGCCAGCTGATGTGTTCAGAAAATTAGATGGCTTTTATATAGCAAATGTAGCAAAAACAGTACATTTACACTGGTGAGTCATTTCTGATACAGGGAAGAAAGTGAACTAATGCAGTGTGAAAAAGTTGACTCTGTGAAGAAAGACCAAAATATTATCATTTTGGTATCAGTGGCATCTCTCTTGTTAATATAAAATTTCTTGGATCTAGGAATATGTTATTTGGAAGAGTTAATTCTGTAAACAAAGCTGTCACTGGATTCTCTGGAGAAGGCAGACTTTTACAGTGGACATTAAAAACCCCTTTACTGTTTACCTAGTATAAACCTTCTCTGTGGCTGTGGGGAACATACATGAGACTATGCATTTAAAAAAATGAAGGGTCTCATTCTGAAGTTTTAAAATAAAAAGTGCTGTTTAGTTAAAAATGTTCTATCCTTACTAAATTCATATCCTTGACCCTATTGAATTTGGACATTTCTCTGCCTCACTGCCCATGCTGTTAAATCTACAATAATCCCCATACATCTTAGTCTTCCTTGCATTACTTATGTATACATTGTACTAGTAACATCTGAAAAACAAATACAACAGTAAATCTTTTCATAGGAAGTTCAAACAGGTGACATAATTTATGTTTGTTTGATGATTTAATAGCATTGTCTTTTTATGTTGTATAAAGCTTAGAGAAAAAAAAGTGCTGACTGGAGGTACTGAAAGTAATTTTGACATTCCTAAGATTCTGTGATTGTCTTTTTAACACCTCATTGTAGGTTAGTTTCTGTTGTCAGCTTTGCTTCATAGTTACTTAGAAAACGAAAGATTGGAAAATAAACTGGAGGGTGCTGCTAATTATTTTTAGAAGTTTCTAAATGTCGGTTTGGATTATAATATACAAACTTCAGTTTCCCACTGGTTGCCTAATTTTTATTCTTGTGTGTAGAGGCTTAGAAATGTATGTGTAACTGTAATCATGCCTCTCCTCTTCCACTTCTTTATTTTTAAGAACAGCTGTGTCACTGCAAATCCCTACCATCTGCCCACCATCTTCTGTAAAGGTTTACAGACAATCTCCACTTGTACCTTTTAGTATCTATTTTCCCCCTCTCTTGCTGGTGATTGTAGGAGTTTGATTTAGAAAAACTAACCGCTGTAGTATTGTGCTCCTCGAAAGCTTTTCTATTATGCAGAAAGTTAAAAGCATCAGTCAGTCTCTGGTGAGCACAGCTGCAGGGTGTACAATGGCTTGAAAAAAGAGATGTGATTTTGAGAACCAATTTAGAGAGCTTTATTTGTGTCTGCTTCCTCTTAGTGGCAGCACTGCTTTCATCTGTGACCTTCTATTAAAGCTGATGTGAGAGCTAAGCTTTTCTTCCATTTTGGCTGTTTCAACAGAAAATGGAATGTGCTTGTAGCAAACAAGGTGCAGAGAAGCAGAGACGGTTTAGAAGCAGCAGTTTTTTGTGGGGACCTGTACATCTGCTGCGAGGGAAAGGGTTACAGAAGAGGATTTGTTTCCTTTTAATTTCAGTAGGAGCTTGCAGCTGTAATGACTGGGCTTATGTTATCTTTTGCTCTGCCTGAACATCCTGATTCCACAGTCTCAACTGTCTCAATGCTTTCATGCAATGAAATGTGAACATGCAGCTCTTTATCAGTGAAATGTGGTTTACTCCTACGAAAGTGAAGCCCTGCTACAGCAGTGCTCTTGGTTAGCTATGTCATGTGGAGAGATGCACCTAAGCTGCATTTGAACAATCCTTAAAAAAATGTGTGGGTTTGATTACACCAAATACAATAATTAAGCTATTACACGGGGACTGAGGATGAGCGAGTGTAGTTCTTAATTAGGTGACTGCAAGTGACAAATATAATTCATGGTCATATTTTTGAACCTTAGCCCTGTTATTTAAGCATGATTTAAAGATGAAACACTTCCTGGTCCACAGAATTCATTGCCTACATAAATTCTTTTAAGAAGAAGTAGCATAATTTTAGCTCTTTGCTGAATATACTGATGCAGAATCTTTCACCTGAGGGTTTTTAGCTGTCTGCTTGACAAATTCCTTTTGTAGTACTGCATTATTTCTCTGCATCCACACTTCAAAATCAGTTCCCAGAACTCTCCTTCCAAGTAACCAGAATTCCTAAACAATATTTATTCAGTGTGACTAAAGTAGAAAGGCATCTTGTAGAACACCCATAGGAAACAAATGCATGGTATTAGTCTGCGTGGCCACTGAACATGTTTGGCCCTGCATGCATCTCTGACTGTTGGGTTATTCTGATGAAAGGTCAGCTCATTCAGGTTTGTGTGGAATAGCCCAACACAGAAAATCTGAGGAAAAAGAAAAGAATGTTTTAATTTTGCTCAGATAAAGACTTTATGAACTGGGTGTGATAACCAATTTTTAATTTTTTCTTTTTACCTGTCCTGACAAAAACACCTGGCTTTGATTCTAGCCAGTTTTATCGATTTAGTTCAACAGGTGCAATGGTTGGAAGTATCTTCAGGACAAGCTATATTTAGATATATAACCTTTTGATAATTCTGGCTGTTGCTTTGATCTCATTATTTTAATTCAGTCACTTCAACTCCATTACAGTTTTAGCTGCCTAGAGTTCAGCATTGCCAATATAATCTCGTAACACAGCTTGAAGAACATTTAAAAGTATTCATCATCAAAATTAGTAATAATATAAATCAATTTCATTTATTTATTTTATTGAGCTAGTCTCAGTTTTGCAAGGAGGATGACAACCCTCTTAAAGTCAGATGGTCTTCCAGGGAGTTCCTGACTGAACACCTGCCATGGATCTCTGTGTTAGATTGAAGAAGTGTTGGAGCATTCCTATCAGAGCAGTTCGCTTTGCTTTCTTGCATAGCTAGATGAATTTCCTCTCCTGGAAGATGTTGAGGTCACTGTGGTATCAATGTTTAAAGTATTTCAGCTTCTATTTCTGAATAGAATGGATGGACTACAATTAGAGCTTTTTCTTAGGGCAGTACAGTCAAGGATTGCAGCTATGAATTTCATTTTTTCTTGATTACTAGAAGGGAGAAAAGAATATGTCTCATCCCACTGTGTAGCATAAGGCCAAAATACAGCACTGAAATTACATGCAGGCATCATAACTGTTTTCAGCTGTTGTACCTGCAGGTACAAACTGTGACCTTGCCAAATGAGTTGTGCATGGTCTTCGAAAACTCCAGAAAAGAGCTATGGTGAGAGAAAATACAAAGTTGAGATACTTCCAGTAATTGCTTTGTGTACTCCAGATTCAAGAAGCATGGGGCTGGCTCTGTGTTTATCTGCAGTTATTTTGTGCACAAAGTAATAATGACACATAAATATATTTAACACTAATGCTAATTCAGAATCTTATGTTAATTTAACAGCTGTTTTCTATGGAAAATAGTGAGATTGTACCTGGTTTTTTGTTTTTTTTTTTGTTTTTTTTTTTGTTTTGTTTTGTTTTTTTAAGCAACGGTGTTAATAACCAGTTTTTCTGCTGTAATGGCAAACTGTGGAAATGTGAGAAGAGTTATTTCTCTTTGCATCAGCATCTTACGTTGTGTGCAAATACAGATCCTCTCAGTTTCTTCTTAAAATAGTGTTTGGATCACATTCTGCAGTTAACAGACAAGAATACAGGATTTTTGTAAGCCACATTTTATAGCATTAATGTGAACATGCACATGTTTTTTCAGCTATGAGATGAAAAACTTTTAATTACAAAGAGGCATATTTTAGGAGCAAAAATTAGTAACTTTTTAAAGCTTTTTTTTTTTTTTTCCTGTGCTATCAGTTTACTTTTTATACCTTAAGTTACCCATCAGGATCTGTTTTTTCTTTTTTGTTGTATTTTGGTGTTGGTGGTCTCACTTTCCCCACACTGCATCATGTTTCAGCCTAATACAGACTGGATAAAATTGTTGTCAAAGGAAGAAGGTATTATGTATGTAACTATACATTTTCTGTAGGAAAGAGTAAACTGTTTGCTTGACCCAGTTTTATGGAGCTATTTCTTTCTGCAGAGATGGGATCACAGTTTAGGAAGAGGGACAAATGGGTTTGCTGGGAGTATTTAGGAGCACTCAGTGGGAATGAGATTATTATTGTAGTGCTTAATCCTGAAATAATCATACACCATCTCATCAACCTTGCATCAGCATCTGAGAGAGATAAATATTCGAGCTACTTTGTGATATTTGTCTGAGATCATTTTCTATTATTATAAACTTGGAGCTCTCCTGATAAATATAGTGTTCCTACCTGTGATCAATGTTTTGATGCTTTCACAAATGTATGTTGTGTCTTTTAAATATGATTTCCAACTAGTGGAAATGTATTTCTAAAGAAATACATATTTTATAGGTCTGAAAATTAAAATGGAGGTTATAGAAGCAAGCACTTCACTTAGTCTTTTTGGGGGAATTCCTATAATATTATCAGGCTTGCTTTTCCATCTACTGGGCACAGTATGAAAGAATGCACAGAAAGGAGCTGTTATGGTTACAGTATCTGTCATCACTGACATTAAGTTCATTTAATGGTAGTGAAGTTACAAGTCGTGCTGAATGTAAAAGGAATAAAAAATATTCTCAGATTAGAACTTGTCATTTTCATAGACAGTAACATTTAGTTCCCTTTGAACTCCATGTCCTGCCACGTCTGTTTCCTTAAAGATGAAAATGACAAACCCAAGCCTTTCCCCTGCCTTTGATTTGCTCTAGATGTCCCATCTTCTCCAAAGCATTTTCCCCCTTCTGCCCTTCATGCAGATATTGTTCTCTTGCTGCCTCTAATCCTCTTATTTACCTCAGTTACCTCAGTTTCACTTCCTTTCATCACCTGTTTTTCTCCCTGCTAGTTCTGATTTTCCTCTGGTCCTGTTCCTTCATATTAGAAGTCTTTATCATAAACAAAGAGAGCAAACAAGAAAAAAACCCACGCAAACCAAACCACTTTTAAGCCATTTACTGTTTTCTTTTATTAAAAACATGAATCCTATTCAAAGTGTAAACCTGATTACAGTTTACCAAAGTGTCAAACAGTTTGAAATTAATCTCTTGAGATGTTTGAACAGTTCCATTCTGTCCACAGGATTTAACTCAGCAGTCCAGACTCCACCACTTAGATGGGAAATTGCCATATTGGGTTATTTTATGCTCTCCTCAGTGCCAGAAGCATGAACTCTCCTTTTTTTTTGCAGTCATTAAAGCATCTGATTTCAGCTGTTAACTTCCATGAAAGTGATTAAGTACTTACAGTGTGAGGAAATGCTACAGATGAATTTATGATATATTGAAAACCAAAGCTGTAGAAATAGTGTGAAATAAACTGTGTATCAAGACAGAAGCTGGAAGTTAATTGCACAGCTCACTGGTTCATCGCCAAGTGCACTGGTTCCTAGTAAAATCAAGAAAATCTCAATATTATAAAATGTATAGAAAACTGCTACAAGAATTAGAGCCATATTACAATATTTCATGTATAAAAAGTTAGATTCAATAAATTTTGAAGTAACCTTTTGTATAATCAGAAATTATATTAATACAATACCTTTTAAGAATTTTCATCTACTTCCTTTTCTGGAACCTTGTATTAGGCTTATTCATCTCCTTGGGCTTTTCTCTGCAGTCAGGAGCACTAGAAATTGGCAGCATTGCAGTAGGGATTTATTTCCTTTCCCTGATCTTGAAAAGAAAAAATGTCTGATGAAGAGATATATGAAGTAGGGCCATCTGAGGGTGCTATTTGACAACGTGATGAAGGCACTCCAGTGACACGAGTGAGGTAAGAGAGGGATTCCTGCCCCCTCTCTTTTCTGGTGCTTCTATTTGTCTGATCAGGCAGTGAATTTAGGAATCTGCACTCCTCACTTACTTTGGAGAAGTTTTTTCTTTTGCTTGTTTAGGGAGGCACAATGCCTGAAATGTTTCAGATGTTTCTGAGAATTGCCTCGGTCAGCAGCTGGTATGGAGGGTGTCTGTGAAGGAGCTAAACTTGGTGTTCATTCAGGGGCTGGAGCTTGTCCAGAGAAGGGCAGTAGAGCTGATGAAGGGTCCTGAGCACAAATCTGATGAGGAGCTGCTGAGGGAGCTGGGGTGGTTCAGTCTGGAGAGAAGGAAGCTCAGGGGAGACCTTACTACTCTCAGTAAGTACCTGAAAGGAGGAGGTTGTAGCCAGGTGGGAGTGGGTCTCTTCTCCCAAGGAGCAGGACTAGAGAAAATGACCTCAGGTTGCAGCAGGGGAGGTTTAGGTTTATTATGAAAACTTTCTTCACCAAAAGGGTTGGCAAGCCCTTGAACATGCTGCCCAGGGAAGTGGTGGAGTCACCATCCCTGGAGGTATTTGAAAGATGAGTAGATTTGGTACTTGGGGATGTGGTTTCATGGTTTAGTGATGGACTTGACATTGCTGGGTTAATGTCTGGAATCAATGATTTTAACCCCTTCCAACTCAGCATATTCTATGATTCTAGAAATGATTTTATGATTCATGACAGCCACCATGCTCCTGCATGTTGCTCCGTGTATGTCCCGGTGATACCAGGCTCCTGTGTTACACACATCTTGTGCAGTGAGTCCAGTGCTTCCAGGAAGAATTGGACATTTTCTGTCCATATATCACACAGCTGATGTGTACACTCACAGTGTACTTAACAAAGATCAGAAGCACCAGATGTTTGGGTCTCTGGTAGGAAATGAACCATTCTGACATCATCACGTTGTGTCTTTGCTGGCAAAGCTAGGGCAAAAATCTGGAAAGCCCAATGATCACTGGCATCTCAGCTTCTTGTTATGCACATACTTTAAACTGTGTATTCTCCAGCACTCTGACTCCTGTAGAGCAGTGGTGAAACCCAGTCCATCAATTCCCAGCTGCTGGTAATGCAGCACAAGACATGCAAAGGTATTTTGGTGTTTAATTTAAGGTGAAAGTCAGAATTCCACTACATCAGATGTGCACGCCTGACTCCAGCTCTTGCTTTCTCCCTTCACTCCTTTGAACAGTGTTCTGACCACCCTTCCCCCATGAAGATCCATGACATGGATTAACTGAATTCCTCAGATTCTGAAGTTCTGACTCCAAGCTTTCAGAGACTGGGAATCCTGCCATGCCATAGTATTCCGAAGGGTGTAGGCAAGCATGCTCTGTGCCCAGCACAGTCACCAAGCTTTGAATATCTATCTATGGGCCAGCACTTCTAGAGAGTTTGGGTTTTGCTTTGTTCATTTAATCAGTGAGAAAAACTTTGTTTTTTCAGCTTCATCTTCCTGTTAGTATTCCAGGTGAATTGAATCTAGTGGTGTTTTAAGTGGAAAACTAAATTAGGAATTTACCATAGACTAATTAGAAAACAAAAATAATAGGCAAAATAGCTCACCTAATGTGTATTTGGAATTCAACCAGTGCATGTGTCTGCTAAGTATATATTAACTTGGAGGGGTTTTTTTGTCAGGATTGGTGTAATCCAGCCATAATTAGGTGTAGCTCCATTAAAATCAGCAGAAGTTAGAAATGCTTATTAGGAGTTCATTTCTGTCTGGAATCATTAGAACAGTATGGTGTGATGTTAATGGCAGCAGGGAAATGTGCTGGGTATACAGTAGATGAAGCCAAATATTTTACCAGCATTATGCATATTTCAGGGCATGCAACACAGATTTGCAGTTTTAGACAACAAAGACAAAGAGTCCAGACTGAAAAGTGATGGGTCTCAATAAATACAAGAAATGCAGGTATGGTTCTTTTCATCAAAGAGTTACTCTAAATATGCATTATTAATTTCACCTAATAGCACTCACTTTTTAAATGTACCAAATATAATGATAAATGCTGTTGTTTTATCATGTGACCATTTATATCTATTATAGCTTTTTTTGGATCAGCACCTAGGTACTGCCCCTTTGTGTTCTTTGTATGCCCACAGAAGAACTCCTCACTTTTGTGAATTTAAGTTCAGAAAACAGTATTAACATCCCGGGCCAGTTGTAAGGCAGAATCTGGACTCTCCTGTCCCAGTCTCCCCAGTGTCCCACTTCAAATGTGACCAGCACAAACTGACAGCACTAGATTCAGCAGAAACAATGCACAGCCCAGTCTTATTGCCATATTAATTAATAAATGGGTGAGTTTCATCCATTTTTTATACAAAACTGTAAGAAAATACATTAAAAAGTCTGCCATTATGGAAGAAACCTGAATTAATCTCTCTTGTGTCTAGTTATGGTTCTAATTCACATGTTAGTGCCCTAACTAGGGCTGAGGACTCCAGTCTGTGTTTACACTTCAGGTTAGGGGTTTCTCTGGTGTTCTTGTGTGACAGCCTGGTCTGAAGGCCAAGACTCACCCTTTGATACTGCCAAGGCACAAATAAGTGCTTTAACATGCCCTCACATTGAATGCAGCATAACTTTGCATCTTGAAGGACACTGGTTACTGGTCAGTATCTTGTTTGCCCAGTTTCTGCCTCCAGAACTGTTCAAATGTTCTTGGTTAGTTAGCGGTTGGGGAGCAGACACCTGGAAATCAGACACACTGATGTCTGTATCATCGTGGTGATATCATATTTAGCTCACTTTGCACTTCGTAGATTCAGCTCTGAGAGATCATAACATGAACATCTCCACATCTAACACATGCCTCACTCATGTTATTTGTCTGTTTAGTACTTCTCTTTAATAAGCCAGGTGGGGTTTTTTTGAAGAATCAGATTCAGTTGTCAGAACAATTATTTATTTGTTTTGATGATTTAACATCACTGTGAGCTTAGTTTAATTCCTCAGGAATCATCTCCTGATCACTGTCTTTGATCAGAGGTGAATTTCTTTTTCTCAGCCTAAGCTCCAGTGATGAGATGCCAAGAAATATTTCCATGTACTCACAGTCTGGGAAGTGAGACAGGCATCCCTGTAAGTTATTTCTACAGAAATCAGTTACTGCTGCAATACAGCACTCTCCATGTTGCCAGGGCTTGCAGAATGGACAAACTGAACAGGCTGAAGCTGCTTGGTTCACTTCTTCTCACATGGGAATTGATAGGTCTTGTGCATTGCTGAAGGATAGAGCTGCCACAGCTGAAGGTACACAGGTTCACAAAGGCACTTTTATTCCAACTCTGTGGTGTTCCACAGCACCCAAAATGTCTGCAAGTCTGACCCCAGAGCTCCGTACCTGCAGATGTGGTACAGGTCAGGACTCCATTGTTTGTCTATGCAAACCTGCCTGACAGAGAACAGAGAACCTGATCCCATCCAAGGGGGCTTTCATCCCAGTCACTGGCTATTGCCTGCAATCCAGCCATATTGCCCCTCTTCTTCCCCCCTCCCTCAAATGTAACAAGTGCAACTTACTTTTGTTTTTCTTTCTACTACTACAATGGAGATGATGTTCCAGAATCCTGCTTTGATGCCTCGAGGCTTTATTTTAATACCAGCCTAAATATATTCTTGGGCATTTTGCTTTGCACCTGTATTGTTCTTTATTTAGAATACCCTTCCCTTCCCCAACTTTTTTATCCTCTGATGCTGTATTTCCCTCTTTTATATGTTCATGCCAAGATATTTCTAGTAAGACAGCCTTCTTCATCCCCTTCATTGTTCTAGCAGCATCTCTTGGTACCTGGTCCAGTCTGAATCTATCTTTTCTGGACATACTTAACCAGGCTTTAACACTACAGGTTATGAAGATATTAATGCATTGCTTTCTCTGCATCACAGGATCCTCTGCCTTCTTCCATAGAAGTCTGATTATATCACATGACTGGTATATCTAATTCTTTTTCCCCTCTGCTCTTACAGAGGTTTTTTTTGGCCCATTGAGATCATCACTTTGCTTTATTCACTAAAAATTCCATCCAGGTGCTGTTACTGCAGTCCTCGAGGTTGTGAAGGTCTTCTTGCATGATACTCCAATCCTCTTCTGTATCAGAGGTACCCCCCAGTTTTTTGTTTTAGCAGATTTCACTTGCTCATTTACCTCCTATTTTTTGTGCCAAGGTCATTAATGAGAAGATTAAATAAGATTCTTCTCAAAGCGAATCTTGGAAACTCCATTAATAATTCCCTTTTCTCCTGACAGAAGACTCCTCTTCAGTCAGTTTCTTATATACTTTACAGTTCATATGTTAGTCTTGATTTTCATCTTAATTAATATTATACAAAATACCTTCAGCAGTCCAGCAAGATTAAGTCTAGAGTCTATTTCTGTAAAGAACACAAAATCATTTTATTAAATAAATATATCAAACAAGTCTAGAATAACTTATCCATGATAAGTGGTACTTTTATCCTACTTCTGATATTTCTTTATCTTTTATTATGTTGCCCGTCCAAATGTACCATAAAATCCTGATCATTATTCAGCTCAGAGATACATGCTTTGGCAGCTGCCTAGTTCATTTATTCTCTTTCTTGGTTAAATCTAAAAACTAATATTAAGAGATTGATATATAAGTTTTATAGTTAATAAATTAAGCCTCAAATATTTGGTACTTCATTCAAAATGAAAATGCTAGAATTAGAACAAATTATTTTATTTTCTAGTATTTTGTTAATAGTTATTAAACAGTGTCTCAGAAATGTGCAAAGAGGGGAAATATGAAAACAATGAAACAGCTATAAATGTTATTGTGGGTGGCATTCACAAATTCTGTAAACATATAGCCAACTTTCAATTAAGGAGCATGCTGTTATCCCCCTGTGGAGCCCTATATGATTGCCTTGTCGCCCCATAGGAATCAATCAGACTCAGCTGTGACATTGCACATCCTTAAAATAAATTTCAGCATTGATGTGTTTTAGATTCAGAACAAGATGCAAAGTGCAGGTGACCCAAAGAGGAGGGGGTTAGAAGAATTGGTAGAATGTTAGGATGGGACTTAGGCTGAAAATGTGTAGGTTTAACAAAGGGCCTTACTGAACCTGATTGAACCTTATTTGCTCTTGTAATTTGATTTAGTTCATTGCAAGGTTTACAAGTCATACGCAATCACATCTCAAAAGCAGCCAAAACATTTTATGATTAATGTGGAAATCTGAGACCTGTGTACTGCAGGGCGTTGATTCAGAGGCGTTGGAGAGGGAAGAGTGTAACCTAATGAATCATTTTAGTGCTCCTTCCCATAAGCTTGTCCCACAGGTACTGACTTGGTGAAACTCAGTTTTGGTTTGTCTGCAGGATTCAATACAATATTGTACCACTACAGAACACTGGTGTGTTTTATGGATCCGAAATCAATGTGCATGCTGAGATAAAGTGGTCATGATTAAGCAAAATTCTTAGCTGTTGGTGACTCAGAGCTGATTCTGTGACTATATGCCTGGGACACAGGATTATATATAGTCCAGAGCTAAGAAAAATCAGCCCAGACTGGAGGGGGAATCCATTGCCAGGATATATTACTGTAAGTCCTCAGTCTTCAGTGCTATAGCCGGGTGATTATTTGAGATGTAAAATTAGAAATACAGCAAATAAAATGTTTCTGTGAGAAGTGAAAGGCAAAATTTAACCAAAATTTTTATTTGCTTTATTTGCAAAGGAACTTTACACTGGTTTGTAAAGGCTTCCCTTTGTTCTAAGCACTGGTTCTCTGGGTGGGGAGAACTCAAAGTTTGAATTCCAAGAATAGCATTGCCTTAAATGCTGGAAAATAAGCTGCATTGCAGGTTTGGTAAATCTGAAGGTTTTGTTCAGCCACTTAGTCATAGCTGCCCCCTCAAACAAGAGATAAAAAAAGGATATTTTTTTGAGAAGGTGGGACTAGAACAAATATAATGACCTGAAACTGCATGGGTCTTTTGTGTTTTAAAAAAGAAGCAGACATAAAAGATTTCCTATTGTAGAGTATTATAAAATGACTAGAGCCTGTAAACTGTACATAATGATTTTGACTTCATGTAATCAGCAAAGCTCCATTGACTTTAATGGAAAAACATTGATTTACACTAGCAGAAGAACTGAGAGGAAGGAGTTACATTACTGATTGTCTTGTTAATGTGGGTAATATTCCTGAAATAATTATCAAAATTAGAGATTATTAAGAGTTTGTATTTCTCTTGTAGCTCCATTCTGCAGGTCCTTACACTTTCAGTGCCAAAGCTGCAACAATACTACTGCACAAAGTGCAAGGAACACATTCCAGAGGGGAGTCTGGATTTACCACCTTTTTTCCCCTGATCTGTATGAGGATCCCTCACCAGTCCTGAGGCACAGGTCCTCTCTTCAACTGCTGGTATGTACTGCTTTGTGCACTTGTACAGTGTCTACTCTTATCTCAACCCAGTGTTTCTACCTTTTTCCGATTCTCCTCCTGATCCCACTGGGGTAAGCAGAGGCAGGTACCTGAGAATTCAGCAGCAATGAACAGGACGCCCAACTCCCTGCCTTTTTCATGGAGTCAAACATGGCCCTGATGGAAGATCTTTTTGGAGACCATGTTATTTCATGTATCAGCAGGATTTGGCCCTACATTTCATGGTTACTGTGATAATTGTGGACAGATCTGGACATAGCAGTTAGGATAATGCAGCTGATCTTCCCAAACCCAAACTAATGTTCTGGATTTGGTTGTGTAGCTTGGGAAAAAGAGACCTTCATCCCAGTGGGAGGACTGGCAACATTTCCTGGGCTGGTTCAGTTTCTGTTTGCAGAGCCACCCATGTGGCTTTGGCCACATGAAAAATTCTCAGTGAGGCTGGTTCACCTTTTCACCATCAAATCCACCCACTCAGATGCAAAAATCCCTAAGTCAAAAGGCATTTATGTGGAAAAAGAACAAAACAAACTCAAAGCACCAGTGCTTTCCTTCCTTCCCTCCAACACACACTGTCCAGCCGGGACAAAAAGCATCTGTAACACGCTTGGTTCTTCTCTGCAGAGCTGATCGTGGACCTGCTCATGAACATTACAAGTATCTCTCTCTCTCTCTGACCACATGCAGTACAGAACAGGGGCTTAAATACCAAGCATTTCAGTTCCCCACATTGCAACACAAGGCTTGTGCTCAAATACACAGTTACAGTTTTGATTTCTACATACAAATATATAACCTCACATAGTATTGTATTATTTTTGCCTTGACCGTGGGACTATTGCAACTCAATCAAGTGCTAATGGGAACCCAAACGTTATTTCATTAACTTTCATTCCACATTATAGCCTGGCCTGGACAACATCATAAAGTTGTGCTGGCTGGAGGCTGATGGACAAGTGCTTTTGTTATCTTTAGCCATGCATGCTTTGTGCAGACCTAGATGCAAGCTATCCCAGCTGGATTTGTGCTGAGATGGGCTCTGTCCTGTCCCTCAGTGAAACCCACTGCACAATTCTAAAACACAGCAGCAGGAGCTGTGCAAATTTTTCCTGGTGTGCTTACTGGATTTTCACAGTAGGGTACTTTACTGTAACATACCTGAAGTGCAGGTTGAAGTAATGTATTGGCAATGCCACAAGAGGTTTCCTGATTGGTTTGAACCAACCTGAAACTGCACTGCTGCTAAAAAGCGCTGTGCTACCCTTAATACTCTCCCTGTGTTCTTATTGTACTGGCTCAAGTGAAGCTGATCCTGCAAGACAAACAGGTAAACTGGATCAGCTCCCTCATCTCTCTGCCCCTGGAGTGGCACTGATGGAGCACTGGGACACCAGAGAGAGTAGGGGCATGACAGGGAGAGACATGACTTCCCCTGTAGCAGCAGCATGGCTTTTGAAGTATGTCCTGATTTCAGGTAAGATAGAATTTATTTTCTTCCTAGTAGCTGGTACAGTGCCATGTTTCAGATTGGGTATGAGAATAATTTTGATGACAGACTGATGTTTTAGATGTTGCTAACAGAGCAACATCTGTTGCTTGCCCAGAGTCAAGGACTTTTCACTGTTTCATGCTCTGCCAGTGAGGAGGTACACAAAAAGCTGTGAGAGAGCATGGTCAGGACAACTGACCAAACTGACTGAAGAGATGTTCCAAACCACACAAGGCCCAGTATATAAAGTGGAGGAGTTACTTGGAAGGGCACTGAGTGCTGCTTGGTGACGGGTTGGGCATTGACTAGCAGGTGGTGAGTGATTATATTGTGCATCACTGGTTTTTTTTTGAGTTCTATTTATCTCTCTCTTTTTGTTATCTACTTTTTCATTACAATTATTGTTATTATTATATTCCCCTTTATTTCAAGTATTAAACTGCTCTTTTCTCAACTCAGTGGTTTTACCTTTTTCTGATTCTCCTCCTGATCCCAGTGGGGTGGGGAGAGGGGAGTGAGTGAGAAGCTGTGTGGTACTCAGTTGCTAGCTGGAGTTCAGTGATGACAATGAGCTTAATCCAAACTACACTCTCGCTCGTTTTACATTCAGCATCTCCACACCGAGGGAACTGGCCTGCCTGGAAGCACGGGCTGCAGCTCAAGTGCTGGTGGTCACACTGTGGGAATCAGTTACTCAGTGCAGCTATTATGATCGACCTGCACCCTTGGCTGCTTGCAGTGAGCACCATCAGTCGAGTCAAGCTGTCTCAGGAGATGCTAACTCAAAAGCAGACAGCTGGAAGTAAAACTGCAGTGAAGCTAAGCAGTGAGTGCTTTCTGTGGCTGCACTTTAACTCATGCCTCTTACTGAAACTGGCTCTCCAACACAATTTAAAATTAACAAGTATCTGCATCTCCATAGCTTTTAAGTCAGAAAAAGAGAACAAAGAAGGTGATTGGTTCGCCAGCCAATGTCTACGTGACCCAATTTTTTCTTTTCTGACTACCCCTAATGCCTCTGGCTCTGCAGATACTACATAGAAAGGAACAATACACAGAATTTGGATGTAGCATAGAATTATTTTTCTTGACTGGACCTCTGAGCAAGCAGGAGTTTGAAACCATAAACAAAACATAGGATGTGTCTTAGGGTGGCTACTCCCATGCAGCTGTGCTGTAATATGAATGTCACAACACATTTACCTGGAGATGGAAGCAGCTTTGGTTTTGAGTCAGCTATCATCACATTTGAAGAGCTGTTCCTGGCCATTAACTAATGCCTCAGCTGATGGTTGGTTTAATGCTGCTTGATGGCATCTATCAAACTAAGCTTTTTCTCTCGTAAAGATGACAGAAGTAATGTTCTTGGGTTTTTTTCTTGATTTATGTTTGATCATTTTAAATGAGACCTGTTTGGTCAGAAAAGCTTTAGAATGCTGGTCAGGTAAGGTTCATCTGATATGTGCAGGAAGACAAAGAACACACAGTTAGTGTTTGGCCAGCTTGTGAATGTTGCATCAAGCAGAACATGTTAGTGGGCATCACATCCTCTTGCACTGCAAGTGATGCCCAACTACTACTGGCTTTCAGAGGAAGCACTGGGAGACATCCAAGGTTTTCAGGGGAGAACTCAGAACTGAGTGTCTCTTTCAAGAGTGCAACAGTGAAAAACAAGTGACCAAGAAGACAGTGAGGAGCAGAAGAGGAGAACAGAAGACTGAATCTAAGACTGAGAGTAAGAAGAGACAAAAATGGAATGAGCTGATTACACAGAGGACCTAAAGGTTTGTAACTGAGGGGAAAGTAGTCATTTTGCAATAAGTTGGAGAGAACAGACAGCTGCCCTCAGTCGAGACCAAAGGAAATTTGGGTATGGAATGGGGTGGTCCAACAAAGAGAAAGGAGGTGGCAGATTGGAAGGAGAATAAGATATTAGGAAGGAAAAATGCTAAATATCAAATCAGAGGGGAAAATAATAAAAGAGAAAACCAAAAAGTATTAGGATAAAAGGAAATAAGATAGCAGGGAGCAAAATACTAATAGTCCCAAACAATTCTGATATATACTGAATTAGGCAGAAAGCATCATTCAGTCTGTTCTGACAAAATAAGCAGCATTGTACAGTGCTTCCTGATACCCACTATTGTACCAGTGACAAGACATGACAAGAGCTGCTTTGTCTTCCCTGCCTGGTGCTGCCCTGCTGGGGCAGAGCTGGTCTTTGAGGAATGATGTGTATGAGGTCAGCGTTAGCAAATCTGCTTTTTATCCTTCTTGGTCACACTTTCATCAATAAGGCCTTATTTATACTGAGGAGGTTTTTTCCTATTTTACTATTCCCTAGCTCTGTGACAAGCACTACTGTAAATTGTCTTCTGGTATTTTTACCTCAGACTCATCTCAACATCTGACATGAAAAGAGTAATGACATTGCTTTGGAGAAGTCTCCCACAGTGCTCTTACCATTGCAGTTACTGATTTACAGAGTTAAGACTACTGTGAGGCTGATATCTCAAAGCATTCTTACTGCCCTCCACAGTGCATGGATTAAACCAGGCAGCTCTAAAATTAAAGACCCGAAAACCAACATGGGAAAAGAATCTCCCTGGTTTCAGCAGTCATGTCACCAAAAAGGTTTTTCTTTTCCTGTTATAATAATAAATGTTGTTACAATAAAGAGTTAAAGAATTTTGTGCTAGTACTTAGTACAAGTAAAACCCTTAGTGTGGAGCAAAGGTGAGGCAGGAGATTCTGGCTTTCTCTTAAAAAGAAGACATATTAAGAATTGGGAAGAATGATCAAAAAGGATTCTCTCAGAATAAAGTACTCCAGATTTCAACTGGTTTATAAAGAAGGGACTGGGGTTTAGGAAAAGAGATGAGTTCAATTGCTTTAAATCCAGAGTAGGCAGCTGAAATGGTGAACAGTCAGTGACTTTTTTATAAACATTTCTATGAATCCCTGTGAACCAGGGAGGAGAGAACTTCTTTATAGGCTCTTTCCTAGACAATCCGATAGGAGCTATGGGAGATGCAGTCTCCTTTTGCATCCATTTGTAATGAAGAATTTGTGCAGAGCAGTGATTGCCTACAATCTGTTATAGAGATATGATGATTTATTTAATGACAGTATGCAATCCAAAGAAGAAAAAAAACTGTCAAAAGGTTCAGAGCTCAGAATAAGTGAGTTTTACCTGTGTGTACTGCATAATATATTCTTCCCCTTACAGCTTCCTGGTATCAGTTCATGGCACTGATGAAAAACGAGGCTTTAGACAGTTCAACTTTCTTCATCAGTGTAGCTGTATATGGACATCAAGTCATTCATGGCAGACAAAGACAGTGTCTATAATGCCATGTAAATGAATTTTAAAAAGAAAGAATTTGATTATTTTCTAAGGAAGAAGTGCGATGAATTGTGTTACAATATATCTGCATACATATAGTCAGCATCTTGCACAAGGAGGCCAGGATTTTTAAAACTGCAGAGTGAGCCTTTTCTGGGTCCATGCAGTCTGAATAGAAACCCACATATCCTTATTATTTGCATATGTCCCCATTATGCTTTGGAATTCACAGAAGACTATTCCACACTGAGAAACAGATATCTTTTTCTTTTCTTGTGGAAATTACTGTTCCTCAGCGTGTCTAGAAGTTATTGAGCTGTACTAAGCTATGTTTCTCTTTCTTCTCTATAATACTATACAATTTTCCCTGTCTGTTCCTTTTTAATCCTACGTATCACATCCACTTTGTGTTTCTAAGGAAATATGATCAGCTTGATAGTAATTTTTTGCTGTAAAGTGATCTATCTCCGTAACAGGTAAGAAGCCTCTATTGCTAACTGAGCTTTTCAGACAGGTATTATAATAAAGTTTTGAAGTATTTTTCTCATTTAGCCTTAATCTTCTGAGAACATTGCACTTAAACTCCTAGTTTTCCACAGAAACAAAAGGTTAATATTGATTAATCTTTTACAAAATGTAATTATCTGTTCTGTCACAAAAAAGAAAAAAAGCACCACCAGAAAGCTTTAATCATATGGTTCCTTAATGCAGTTTCAGTTAGCATCAGTAAAGAAATTTAAATTAAGTATGTAAGGGAAGGAAGTATTTTCATCTCAAAGAGAAAACAAAAGGAGGAATCAATGTGTTACAGAGATGCAGGAAAGCTGGTCCTTACGACCACAGTTTGACTGCAAGGTGCTCTATGTGAGCTTTACATGAACAATACTCAAGGTAGTGTGAAGGAAACTTTGAGTAATTAGGTTTAGAGAGGGAAGTCAAGAAATATCTCAAAAAAGAAAAAAGTGCATGAAGAATAGCTCTTCACACGTTAACAAAAATATGTATCAGCTAATAAATAGCAGAACGACAGTTCCTGCCTGTATCAAACACTTGCATCCATTGAATCACTCCATGATGCGACACCCAGTACCGACAGTACTATAAGACATGATGCCACGGAGGGGGAAGCCTTTAGATCTCCCCAGCGATTCTCTGATAAAAGCCGAATATTTCTTCAATTGTATGGTTTTTGATTTCCCAGGGATAACACGCTCAAACACAAAGGAAATATTATTGGTTGGCGAAACCTCGGCCGAAAAGAATTCCGAAAAATGTGGATATAGCACCATCTACTGACATCGTGGGCCTTTGCAGGTGGATTTTTTTGAAAATCGGAAACCTACGGGTTACAATAACGCAGCAGCGTTCCCCTAACTGACAAGGGATCGGTTCCTCTTTCTATTTACAGCTCTGTAAACTCAAGATAATGCTGATCATTGCCTCAAGGGTTTAGCAGCTGAAAATGAGACCGAGAAAACATGGTATATGAATAGAAAAAAAAAAAAAGAGGAAAAAGGGGAGGAAAAATGGGTCCAAAAAAGAGTAGCTGAGTGAGTCAAAATGTGTCCTGGAGCAAAAGCAGGATGTTGCTAGTAAAAGGAATAATTTCTCAAGATGCCATTTGAAAGCCCCAAGACTTTCCTTTCTTTTGGTTTTGAAGTGCGTTCCCCTTTGGGCCATTCATACGGTTTATCAGAGTCAGTGCAACTCACTGATAAAAGAGTTTCCCCCTCCTTTATCCCATGTAATTTCTGTGCTGGTGAGACAGGCTGACAGGAACAAGGGCCTGCCTGAAGACCACAGTTGGTGTAGACAGGCAGGTGTGTGGAGGAGGGTAGGAATGCAGTCATACCAAAGCGCTGTCAGATTGCCTCAGTTACAACTTGTAACTTCATTCTTCCTCACTTATATCTCGTTCATTGACTTGCTTTATTATTGTTATGTAGACACAGAAAAGAGTGTGCAAGCCTGGATGGAAACTCGTTAGGTGGGGTGAGCTCAACTGTTAAAGGAAACTGATCCTGGAGCTGCAGAGCAGGTTTGCTAAGGGGAGCCTTGACAGAAGAGCAGCGAGGAGAGGCTCTTCTCCTACCAGCTTGCTCTTCTCCCACCTCCTGGCCGGGGTGGACCCATGGCATATACAATCTGTCTCAGCTGCTGAAGCAGGAACAGCACATAGCACGCATTACTCTGCCAGCGGGGAGGAGCATGGAGAGAAAAGTAGGGCAAGACATGGACCTGGGATAAGTTGATCAGGGCAGGATGAAAGATTAATACTTTTGCTATCAACTTTTGGAACCATAGCAATGCATGCTGTTTTGGAATATCATGGAATCACAGAATCATAGAAGTCTGGGTTGGAATGGACCTCAAAGATCACCTAGTTTGAATGCCCCTGCTGTGGAGAGGGACACTTTTCAACAGATCAGGTCCTTCGTGAGCCTCTGTGCCATCCAAAACATGACCAGACTGCTCCCAGAGTCACACTGGAAAGCTACAAAACCTTGGATTTTTGTAAATGCAACTGAGATGGTCATCCTGCTGGATAGATTCGTATCAGTCAGCTGATCTACTTAGCACTCTCCCATAAGAAAAAATCACGTCATGATTCCTTGTGAAGCACTTCCTCAGTTGTTTGACCTGGATTCTTTGGACCTAATAAAATGTATCAGCAGTAAATAATAAATATTAAAAAAGCAAACTCAATCTGTCACCATTTTTTTTCCACAAAAACAGACATTTGCTGAGTGGAATGGTATATGACACTAAACCCAGACTGTGCACAGAACAGGATGCTAATGCAGGTGAACCCCCAAAAATCAGTTTCCTATGTGACTTTTTCTTTACCCCTTCAGCAATACAAAGTTGGTGTTTAATTAGAGGTCACATAGTCTTTCTCCCTACGTCATAAAATATTTTTATTTCTCTCGATCTCAGCGGTAAGTCAGTATTTTGGATGAAGTTGCACATGTCTGTATCAAGACAGAAGCAGGCTGCATACATGAAAACTGTTTAAAGAACAGCTTTTAAAATTATTTACAAAAGGCATACTCAAACATCTTTCTCCATACTAAGAAAAATTTCCAAGAAACAATTTCCTTTTCTGAATTCCAAAGCGCACTTCTAAGCACTACAGAGTTCGGAAAGCATTATCTTCACTGAACTTGAGGCTACACGAACACCATTTCCCAAGGTGCAGTTTCCTCATCAGCTTAATTCCACCTAAATACACGGCACTGCTGTGGCAAGCCGTGCTCCTGTCCCACTAGTGCTCGTGTAACTAACTACGGACTGCGTTAGGGAGCCAGTTAGGATGGAAACTACGAATTTGTTGCAGATCAGTGTGCAGGTGGGGAGGTGCCCTCCCCCGTGTGAGTGCCGGCCCACGGGAGTGCTGATGTCCGCACCTGCCCGCATGCCTAGGCAACACCGAGATCGGAGTACGCTGATCACGAAGCCCCACCCTGAGGCTGTTTCCTGGCTGCTGTAGCTCTGATTCACACAAAAATGCAGTGTCGGGCACGGAGTCCCTCCTCGCTTACATCCGGTCTAGTGTGCGGATGCTGACCTCTTCCACTGTCATTAGACAAAGCGGCATTTAAAGGCTCCGTTCCTTAGTGTGAAATAGACAGATGTCAATCTTAAATCACGTAACTCCCCATAAATCAAAGCCTGTAAATTTCTAATTTCTATTATAAGCC
This sequence comes from Rhipidura dahli, assembly GCA_013399225.1. Lineage (NCBI taxonomy): Eukaryota > Metazoa > Chordata > Aves > Passeriformes > Rhipiduridae > Rhipidura > Rhipidura dahli. Next base: position 58,350 of record VXAC01006999.1, read on the forward strand.
TGTACATTTCTCGCGCTCTCATTGCACAGTTTCACACCCAGGTTCGCACAAACGTGCGGAGCCCATGTCTCGCACGAACGCGGGGGAACAGCGTAGGACAGCGCGGCGGCCCCGGCCTGCGGGGCACGGCGCTGCCCGCGGCGCACATCCCCGGCGGCTCGGCGCGCCGCTCTCGCCGCGTTCCACCGAACAAAGCCGCTCGGCCGCGCTCCTGCGCACGGGGCACGCCCAGCGCTCAACACCCGCTCCCCGGCAACACCGCGTCGCAGAGGCACACGCAACCGCCGCCCTGCCCGGGGCCGGCCCCACTCCCCTCCCGTCCCCTCCCC
>VXAC01006999.1:58715-103638 GCA_013399225.1 Rhipidura dahli
CCGCCGCCTCGCCCCCAAGCAGGAAGGCTCGGACGACGGCCCAGATTTCCTCTCGGAGGAGGACCGAGGCGTAAGTGCCGTGGGGAGGCGTCGGGACCCTGGCGCCTGGGGCTGGGCGTGGGGGGACAGGGTTGGCCCCTCTCCAGGGGCTTCCGGGCGCTGTTGGCCGCGTGGGTGCCGGAGGGAGGCGGGTTGCCGGGCGGCGAGCGTCCAGGCTGTCTGTCCGTCCGTCCCTCCGTCCGCCCGCCGGGATCTGCTCCTGGCACAGCCTCCCGCTGATACTGGTGTCCGTGTGCGTGTGCTCTTCATCATTCTGTCACCCAAGTTTTGAAAGGACAGTTCTCTCATGCTGTCGTTGGAATAGCTTGGGAGGGGGTTGTGCCCCGAGATCGATGTTCTCCCTGCGGCCCCCTCCCGCTGCACACGCCCGGCGGGGCCGGTCCTGCCCAGGCTGACCAGCCTTGGGGAGGACCAGGTTCCATGGCCAGCCGCGATCCAAGGCCTGGGAGATGCAGCCCTGCTCTCCCTTCAGGCCCGGGGGGCTCTCCCATAGATAACAATGGCACATTTACATTTCAGGCACATGCTGCATAATAAACTCTTTATTGGAAAGAAGTTCTGTTGTTGGGACAGGATGCCACAATTACGTCTCTTACTGAGAAAACCTTTTTCTCTGCCATCCTGTTTCTGCCCTTAGTTTCTCTTCTGACTGCTGTATTCATACTTGTTTCATTTGCCTTCCTCTCTTAAGCAACAAATCAGCTAATCTAGTGTAATTTAGTCAAACTGATTACTCCTGCCACTTAGTATCTTGAGAAAGACCAACTGGGAGCAAGGTAGGGTGAGCAGCTTCAGGGTCGTTTAGGTTCCCTTGGCCACTGGTGGTTGTTGAAGTGACTGTATACAGTATAGTACTAAAAATACAAAAATTTGAGAAACACTGTGATGATATAATGTTTTATCAGACACACCACAGTCAGATGTCAAATTCAGTGCATTTTATGTTCCAGTTTATGACCAGACATTTAAAAAGGCATTCTAATATTGTATCAGGCCAATTCTAGCCATTGTAAAGCTTTTGTCTTTAAGTGTACAGCTACTTTACTAAGAATATTGGATAAAAGAGAGAGGAGGTAGAAATCATTGTTGTCCTTTGAGTGTCTTCAGAACAAGGACTGCAGAACTTACTAACTGTGGAATTTAACTCTGTAGGTATTTTACATAGGTCGTCCCTGGTACTTAGGAACAGCCTTTGATGCGCACAGTTCAGTTGCCTTTATTGAAGGTGCAGGTAGAACATAACAATGCAGATCTCACCTAGTGTGGAACTTGTTTGATTGGCTGGTTATTTGTTTTCCCTCTAAGGCTGCAGGTCATTAAGAGTTCACAAGGTAATTTGAAAACCTAAAGAAATCTCTTAGCAGTCTTGTTTGTACGTTTTTACTGTTGCACGACTTACCTCAGTTGGCCAAGTGTGGTCTTATTTTTCTGTCCCGCATCTTCATCCGGTACTGAGGAATTAAAGTAGAACAGTGTCCTTATCATTTACCTAATTTTCTCATGGTTTCTTATTTTCAGTCACTGGCCACTATGGGGCTTTAATTTTTTCTCTTCCACGGAAATCCCTGGGGTTAAAACACAGGTTGTTATCTGCATGATTTCGTTTGTGATACAGGAAATAAATCAAAAGCAATATGGCAGTCTATTTATGAATGGATTTGCTGTGCTTTAATCTTCACAACTATAATGCTTTTTTTTTCTTATTAAAAGTAGTAAAAATAAACATCTTTTCTTAAAGCAATTCCCTAGTTCTGATTTGTTGCCTTCCTTTCTTTGCAATAAAATAATGAGTAGGTCGAGCCTTTATTTGAAAGCATGGATGGCAACTTCTGGTTGGAGTAATTGAGCTTTTCGTTTTGAAAATCAGTATTCTTGCCTCTGTTGAATTCAGATATTGCTGTGACAACTATACTTCTAATGCTGCAGGAATTTGTTCGCTACGATTTTGTTAAGTTTAACCTTGGCGTGATGGGATGAAAGAGGGCTGGAATTTATGCTAATGCCACACTGAAGAGTAATTCTCAAACAATTGTGTTACACCATACGGAGCCTTTTCTGGAGAAGTGTAAAACAGAGCACTGAGAATCATCTTTGAGGAAGTAGCAGTGGGTGGTCTGTAGAAGGAACTTATTATAAATGGTCTGCTCAAAATGAACTTGTGGGAATTGCTTTTCCGAATTTCACTTAGGAAGACAGGATTGAATTTACTTGATGTAACTTGGGTCCTGTTGAGATTTTTGTGCTCTCTCTAGCATAAACAATATGTGCTTTGAAAAGTGGTATAGTATTGCTCCATTAGTACTGCCTTGTGTATTTTATATCTATATAATCTTTAGCTGACTTGGCTAACACTCATTCAGCGGAAATGAGCTATCCTATAGAACAGGTCTGCTGGAAACTTAATGCTGTGAAAACATTGAAAGCTTCTGTTGTAAAGGTATTCTTTGTCCCCTTGCTCTGTGTATTTATCTGCCTGTAAAGAACCAGCCAAAGAAAGGGTCCTTTAATATTTTTGAAAGAGCTTAGAGCATGGATGTTACTGTTAATGGATGATGTTACCTAGGAATGTAACACTTGGTTATTGCCCTTGTCTCTACCAGATTCTGCCCATTATCATTTGAAGTATAGTTGATCCTTAAGCAAGAGCTTAGGTGTTAAATCCTCTCCTTGCTTTGTGTTCTCTTTTAGTATTGTAACATTGCTTGGCCTGGGTTTTGGCTTCTGGTGTTTTCTAGACCCTTTGAATAGAACAGGGACTTTGTTGTTACAGCATTGGAAACTGTAAAGTAACTAAATTAAATCAGTTTTTGTTTTGCAAGTTGTTCAGCATGGATGTAGATTACATTTCTAAGCATAAAAGTATTATGCGGTGTTGTATGTATTAGACTTGGAGGGGGGCAACATAAAAAGGGACTATCCTATGTCTGCTTTTTCCATACTTTAAGGTACTTTCATTTCAGTTTTTATCTGTTCCAGACTTCTTTTATTTTTTAATTTTCTCCTTCCTTTGTGACTAGAAAAGCATTCATTGGTGGCAGTTTTATTTTGGAAGTAGTGATGCAGAGTTTGTTTAAGTTTGTGATGTGATGATGTTGTTTGTGAATTCACTTTCCAGTAATGCAAAGTGAATCGTTGTGTCACACGAATACATTTAAATTCCTTCAACTTTCTGATTGTCTTTGACACCTTTCATAAATGCTTCATTACCATTGCAGATGAAAACATTCCCTGTTGGCAGTCAGGCTACACAGCATAATTTAACATATGATTAAACTCTTCAAAACTGTTACAAACTTAACTCGGTATAAATTAAACAAATAGTCCTTTACAGTTGTATGTCATAGGTAGTTCTTAATTTTCTCAGCACCGGTAGGACTTCTGTATCTGAAGTTGTGAATAGTGCATATGGATCAGGCTGCACTGCACTAGACATGCTCTAATGACAAGCATGATCAGCTGTTTTACCAAATTTTAGAGTTTTGTATAGTACCACTTGGGAAAAAAATAAAAAAAGAGGTGGAAAAGTGTTTTGGTGGAAATATTTGTGACCTGTGAAAGGCTGCAAAAATACCATTTAGATAGTCCAGATTATTTGCTGAGATTACTCAGTCTGTTAATGTATACTGGGGGGGACTGGAGAAAAACAGTACCCCAGACAGTGTAACCACAAAAACCTTCTTACACACTGAAAAATGTAGTGTCGTGACATAAGGGAGACACTGGTATGTCATTATATTTTTCTTTCCTAAATTAGATGGTAAGCACATTGGAGACTCAGTAGCAGCTAGGAGATTCTGCCTCTGAGAAGTGATCTGCACAGAACCATTGCATGGTAATATGCCTTTGTGTGAGGCAGTGACCCCCTAAACCTTGGGAAAGCAGAACAAAAGGCAATGCCTGAATCACGTGTGAGAATATGTTACTGTGCAGTCATTTTAATGATTTCCAACTTCACTGTAAGGAAAAGCTATTACTACTTGTGTAAGAGCTATTGAACTGTTATATTTTGCTAGCCTTAGCAGAATATGCTCGACTGCATGATTTTGGGTTTCTTTAATACACTGATTCTAAGATCCATGAGTCTGGTTGCTGCTACATAGGCAAGAATTGTCCATGCCTCAAAGTTAACAGCAAGGCTACAGTGGGATCTGACCACTGTGATTTAAGACAGAGGTAACTTATGGCAGACAAGATTTAGCAGTTGATGCTTCTATCCTTGTGCTTTTCCAGTGCCTCATGATGGCATTACCTTCAAAATCTGCTCATATGTAACCACTGTACTATGTGTTGTGGATACTTGAAGCATTTTTGTACTTTGTGGACTTGGAAATGCACTCTTGAAGAAAAATAATGGAGAAAAAGTCCAAATCTCTGTATGTATTTGTAGAAAAAATGCAGCATCAAAGAAAACACTGTGTCTCAGTGAAAAGTATGCATTGTGAGTATGTTGAAATATTTTTCGACAATGTGATTGGAAAAGATTTCAGAGTTAGCCTTAGTACTTGTAAAAACATTCCAAATGTCTGTTGGTCATGATGATGAAATCGTCATGAGACAAATTCCTCTAGAACAGCAAGGGTGCAAGGGCGAGGGGACTTGAAATTCCGGTCAGGGTCTAGATGAGGTTATTTGCACCAAGAACTGTTGAATGAAGCCTTTGGTCCAGTTACTGCCAAATATTGGGGTGCTTAGATAATACTGCAGTTTTGCTATATTTGATCATTGTTTCTTTTTTTTTTTTTTTTCAAAGTGACTTTGGAATTATTTTGTGAAAGAGTTCCGGTTTCATGTTTTGTAGAAAAAAATATGTGTATTCCTTGCACTTTTGCCATTTCTCATGCTCATTTTGAAGACACCAAAGTCTTTGGTTTGAGTTTTTTGCTTTGGGGTTTTTCAGAAAAATATTTCCAAGAAGACTTAGTTCTGTGAAGTTCAGGATATTTTTTTAAACTTTTTCATGATATGATGAGATATGTTGAACAGAAGAATAGTGGAAGACAATGTGAGTGAATCAGGTCTATAACAACTTTTGCTTCTTTGAAATATAGAACCACTTTTCTCCTTAAAAGTGCCTTTCCAACTGTTAATATCTTTATAATTACCTTTACAAGTATATTTACCTAAGGCAGGTTGTCTGTTCAGAGGAGTGGGGAGAATAAAGAGAAAAACCGACCAAACTTGTTGCTATCTGTAAATGTACTTTGTCTTGAGCATCTCAATTACTAGCAAGTTAACAATGTTCAGAAGTGAAAACAGTGCACTAACAAGGAGTAAAGGAGATTATTATTTGTATGGTCATTTATGCAATAAGGAGTACTATTGGAATTTCTTTTTCTGCTGGAAATAATCTTTTAATGTTGTGGAGGTTTGTGATCGCTCTTCAGCATTGCAGGGTCAGGGTTTATTTCAAAGGATGAAAAATGGAAATATAGTTTACCTTTTTTTTTTTTAATTTTAAGGAAATATATTTTTCTTTCTTTAGCTTAGAGCAATAAATGTAGATCTCCAGACTGATGCTGCTCTGCAAGTGGATATCTCAGATGCACTCAGTGAGAGGGATAAAGTGAAATTCACAGTCCATACAAAGGTAAAAACCTGCATTTGTACATGCAACAGTTCTTAATTATATACAAGAGTTTGCTTAAACTGTTTATTGAAACAATGTGTAACACAATCCAAAGGAAATGAGAAGTAGAATTATGTCGTGTTTAAGAGACTATGTAGTTACAGTGCATAAGAAAAAAGATGACTAAGAGTTAAAGAACTGTTTAGAAGAAAGTGATGTTCATTTTTTTTGTGTTGATGTGTTGTCATGTTATTCCCATGATTATTCATTAGCCTTTTTGCAGGTAGAATCTTTACTATACATGAATATACTTTAGTGTAGTTTTTAAAATTAGATTAGATTTTATTATTGTTTCAGATTCTAAGAATATATTTTGTAATTGGTTTATATTCAGGGATCATTTTTAGTTACTGTTGTTTATGGTTTTCTTTTAGATTTGAATGTTTATTGATTGCAGAGTGACAGAATAATTAAAGTTGAATAAAATATCTGGACATCATTAAATCCTATCTTCTCCTTCACTCTTACCACTAAATTAGAGTGCATGAGAGCATATTGCTCAGGATTTGTCCATTTGGGTTTTGATTACAGAAAAATAGAATCACTGAAGTTGGAAAAGACCTCTTGAGTCCAGCCATTAATCCAGCACTGCTGAGTCCACCATTAAACCATGTCCCTAAGTGCCACATCTACATGTTTGAAATATTTCTAGGGATGGTCACTCAACCCCTGGGTAGCACCTTATAAAACCTGACAACCCTTCTGGTGAAGACATTTTTTTAATATCCAATCTAAACCTCCCCTGGTGCAACTTGAAGCCATTTCCTCTTGTCCCATCACCTGTTACTTGAGAGGGGAGACCAGCCCCCAGCTGGCTGCAGCCTCCTGTCAGATACTTGTAGGGAGTGGTAAGGTCACCCCTGATTCTCACCCAGGCTAAACATCACCACCTCCCTCAGCTGCTCATCAGATTTGTGCTCCAGACCCTTCACCAGCTCTGTTGCCCTTCTCTGCCCATGCTCCAGCCCCCACTGTCGTGAGGGACCCAGAATTGGACACAGGACTCGAGGTGTGACCTCACCAGTGTCCACTACAGAGGAACAGTGACTTCCTTGGTCCTGCCACACTATTTCTGATACAAGTCAGGATGCCATTGGCCTTCTTGGCCACCTGGGCACGTGCTGGATCATGTCCAGCCACTGTTGACCAGGTTCTTTTCCTCTGGGCAGCTGCTCTGCCCCAAGCCTGTCACACTCTCTAGGGTTGTGACCCAAGTGCAGGACCTGGCTCTTCACCTTGTTGAATCTCCTGCAATTGCCCATGGATCGAGCTGGTCCAGATCCCTCTGCAGATCCTTCCTGCCCTTCAGCAGATCAACACCTCCACCCAACCTGGTGTCATCTGCAGACTGACTAGGGGGCACTTGATCGCCTGATCCAGATCATCGATAAAGATGTGAAACAGATTAAATTGATAACAGGATTAAATTGATAAAAATATTAGAGATGTCTATGAGAGCAGACATTCCACAACCTCTTTGGGCAAACCATGCCAGTTAATTACTTCACTAATTAAGATGAGGGTACTTACTGCAGCATGAACTTTGGGGGACATTTTTGTTCTTCCTTCAACGTTTTTTCTCATGTAGTAATGAAAAACATGTCTTTTTGTTGTGGTTTTCTTCCTCCCTACCTCCTTGCCCCCCATAATTCTACCTCTTCTTACCTTTCCAGAGTTCCTTACCAAATTTCAAACAAAATGAATTTTCTGTTGTCCGGCAACATGAAGAGTTTATTTGGCTTCATGATTCTTTTGTTGAGAATGAGGACTATGCTGGCTATATTGTAAGTACTGATACTCTTTTGGTTTATATGTGCCATTTTCTGTGGGCTGTATCAAAACTGCTTGGGACTGCTTTTAAATGCAGTGGAAACAGCAGGTGCTCATTCCTTATAAAATCCGATCAGCTTCTCTAATACTTAATTTTATGCAATTACACAAAATTAATGGTTGAAGCAAGCTTGGAAGAAAGCTACAGTAACTGTCATACTTTCTTGCCTTTTACTCCTAAGGAATGAGTAGTTTAATTTGTCTCCAAGTGTATTTTTATGTCACCGTGTTAAAAGTGTGGGAGAGAGTTGAACTGTACAACTTGGTGGTATTGTTTTTGCAAGCTAATGTTTAACTTAGTTACAAGCTTCATGTTGCCTTTGTTTTAGCTGGAATGGCAGAGTGAAGTAACTAGACTTTTTGAGTTCTCATTATAAAGATCAGAATCTTTTTTCCATAAATAAGAGGAAGGAAAAAACAATTTAAATACCATGTAGAACTTCAGGGAACCTCAATATGTAATAACTTACAGTTTGAAGTTTATTTCAGGCCTTCCAGGAACAGAGGTTTCAAAAGAGGCACCGTAAGATACTGCATATTAAAAATGGTGCTGCTCTTCATACGTTAATTGCAAATAGGAGTATTTGTCATCTTGATATGAAAGTTATTCATTTTATGTTGGGGGGGTGTTTGCTGATTCAGAGCATAAACAGATATTTCTAATTGATTAGTGGGTATGTTGTAATGAGTGTAATCTGTGATGTGTCATACCATTCTTGAGCTAGCCTTTTCTTAGTCAGAAAAGCTATTTGAAATTACTAGGCCTTCGGTGTGATAACAACTGGTTTCAGATGGTAGACAATCTAGATACTGGATTTTTTGGTTGTTTCTAATGTATTACTATAAGGGGCTAATATCAGTAAACTAAAATTTAAGCTTAGTTTAACTTTGTTCTGTGTTCCTTTCCTGACAGCAGTTCAGGATTAGTTTGACTCTGCGGTGTTTTCTCTTTCAGTGTTAATATACTGTGTTACAAAATTAACTAAGAGACTTGCTGACTGGGGGCTTTGTTATTTCAACACATATGTCTTTAATGTCAGCAGTGCTGCAAGAAAGAGCTAATGCCTGCAAACAATAAGGAATGGTTTACTTGGTTTTAAAGTTTTGGGGAGTTATAAATGGATGGTGTGAAAACAATTGTGGAATTCTTTTTTTTTCTTTAAACAAGAAATAATCCTTACCAACTAAGCTGAACCCAAACTAATTAAAAAATAATTATTTCAAGTTCTAATTCATTGTGATGGGAAGTGAAGTATCATTTGGTTTCTGTTGTAATTAAACTGAAGCCATTAGTTAATACTTTAGTAATCTTCAAGGACACTTGGCTGAAATTGGTATAGTAATGCAGCATGTATATAACTCGTGAATGAGAGACTTTATCCAGAAATGCTGTGATGAATGATGAAAGAGAGACACATGTATTAAAAAGCTGCAGGCAGTCTACAGTTCCTGTACTGTGAATGGATGTTGTTTGACTGAGAAAATGAGAACTTAAAAAAAATTGGATTCAATTCCAGATTCCACCAGCACCACCCAGGCCTGACTTTGATGCCTCCAGGGAGAAACTGCAGAAACTTGGAGAAGGGGAAGGATCAATGACTAAAGAAGAATTCACCAAGATGAAACAAGAACTGGAAGCGTATGTAGACTTGATTACTACCTTACTTATTTATACTCCAAAACTTCTAATGCTGTTTGCTGTCCCACGTTTCCAATTTCACTGTAATCGTTTTCTGTGAAATACAGACTTGAGAATCCAATTGCTATATAAACAGGGTTAATCCTAGTGATCATGATCAGTGCCATTAGGAAAATTGTAGAAATAATTTCATGGAAGGTCTTCTGAAACAGGAAATACCATGAGCTTGTACTTGAGCATTCTTTTATAAGAAATAAAGTACTTAGATCCTTTTCTTCACAGATCATCTGCAAAGGGAGGAGATAACCTCTATCTTTTTTAGTTCTGGTGTTCCATATTTTATAAGCATAATGAGACTTAAAGGTTATACACGTAGTGATTGGGAGCAGGGAGTTGTGCATGTGGTTGGTACTGTAAACATGGATGCCAGCCTTCTGTTTCCCAAGAAATATGAAGATTACTAGAAAATTCCTTTTTTGACATTTCTAAAAAATTTTTTTTGCACAAGGAGAATGTACTTCCTGAAAATACTATTTTCCCTTAATATGAATTTAATTTATGTTGAAATATCTGCTCTGAAGCCTCTAGTTCCATATCAAGTTACACAGTGAAGTTTCTCCTTGCTTCGTCCATTTTATCATGCACTCACTTCTTTGATCTTTTTCCTGTCATTGGTTTCAGTTTTCAAGTGTATATTTACGCTGCTTCTAGACTGCTTCCATCAAGAGCTCTGAATTGGCAAGAAAAGTACATAGAACTCTTAGAACTGCTGCTTTCTCTCCGAACTTCAGCTGCTGTGAGCAAATGTCTTAAAAAGCTCTGTATTAGTGATATGTACAGCATAATTTATAGCAGAGTAGATATACACTTCATATGCAGAAAACTGGAAATTAGCAAAACACTGTAGGTTTTAAAGAATCTGGTTTTCCAGCGGCCCTGATCATGATTCTCTTGTGGTCTGGTTAGGGGTTGGATAACACAGAAAACTTTGGGTTTCTTCTACTGCCACCTCCATCCTCTGCATCCTCCTTTTTTGTCTTCACTGAATGACTACTACTCTCACTGAGATCAAACATCTCCCAACACTGGCCCTGCTGGTTTGCTGGTATGTAAATCTTAAACTCCTTGCACACAGTGGAAGGAAAAGTGTTGATTATTATTTTACTGTTTGACCTCAGAATGGGAAAAAGAGCCCTTTCCTCATTTTTAGATGAGTTGCATCTTACTCATTGAAATTACAAAGCACAGTGAATTCTAGCAAACTTGCATTGATAAGAGTGCCTTCCTCTTAATTAAATTGCAAGTGAGTAATTGCTTTGAAGCTGAGTTGGCTGAACTGGGCAACTATGTGATTATTATGGTTAAATGTGATTTTTTTTGTTGTGCCTACCAAATGCAGCTCTTAATTTCACTTTTAGAACCACTATGAAGCGAGACATCAATGTAGGCTTTGGCTCAAAAAGGCTAGGTGCTTTAACATGAAATAAAAGACTGTCTAATCAGCTAACAAAATTACATGAATGTATAAATAAGTAAGGAGGGTGCAAATGGGCAAGGGGATGGAGATGGGGAGGAAGGAATTTGCACATCAATTCATAGTGCCTAGGGACTGTAATCTGTACCTCAGTTTCTTGGTTTTTGGGGTGCTGGGGAAAGGACAATGAAATGAGGTAACAGTTTCAGCAAACCAGCGTCTGTTAGCTAACCATAAAAATTAGAGTGTATTTGTTGACTCTTCATTAAAAATCTCTCTGTAGTGTGTTTGGGCTTCAAATTTCTCTCTAGTATTAACGTTGCACTATTTATTTATGTCTATATCAAACCTTGGAGTGATAAACTCCATTATATCAGCTTGTAATTTTGTACCCTTACTGAGGATCTCTTAAAGCTGCTCACTAGGTTTATCTCAACTTACTTGCTTCATATGAAATTCTTATGTCTGTCTTATTTCTTGTTTTTAGTGAATATTTGGCAATATTCAAGAAGACAGTTGCAATGCACGAAGTGTTTTTGTGTCGCGTGGCAGCACATCCTATTTTGAGAAAGGACTTAAATTTCCACGTATTCTTGGAATATAATCAGGATGTGAGTATTGAAAACTGAATTGCTGGCAAGAAAAATCAAGATGTACTTTTATGGTAGGATGGAAAATTGATTAAGAGGGCATTACCTCCTGGAGGAAATTACATCAATTCCTTCATGCCAGACATATTTGTATTGTAAAAGTTAGAAATGCATTTAGTCTGTAGGAGTTCATTATCTGCCACCTGGAGAATGAAATGCACTATATGCTCTAACCTCGGCATCAAAAATATTACTGGAAATCCAGGATATTTTGGATTAAAAAGCTGAGCTTTTGGGTGATTTCACATGACAGTATACTTTTCCACTCTTTGATTTTTTTTTCTGTGAGGAAGAATTATGCAACAGAATGGAACACTAATTTTTGGAACTGTGGTATAAATTCTGTTGCTCACAAAACTAGAGAGAATTTCGAATGAAATGTTCTGATAAGTAAAGCCTTTTTGTTAATGATGGAAATGAAAATGTTGTTAATTTTTTTTGTAAGTATTGGACTAGTTTGGCTATCCACATGTAACATACTGAACTGAGATAATGGAGAGTACTTTTGGTCTCATTACTCTTTGGTGTTGGAGTTAGTGGTTGCTTGTATTCTGCAGAGTTTCAGTTACTTCTTAAAATTGCAGGAATCAACATTGAATGAAAGAAATTATTACAAAGACTGGCTCAACTGCACACATACTTAATTCAAAATATGTTGCAGATATTCCTCTGTTGCTTGATGTAGAAATGCCTATAGATTCAGGCACTCAGTTTACCTAAACTGGCTGAAGTTAGATGAACAGGAAGAGTGTGAGGAGGCTAAAACCAGCATTATCCTCTGGAAGTCAAAGATCTGCCATTCACCAAAGAGTGAATAACACTCTATAAAACATAGTTGTTTTAACTCAGCTATAGTTACATCAACTCACCTGTACTGTGCATGATAAATACTGTGTTATGGATAACTGAAATGTGCACTCTGTACATTTGGTGCTGTCTGTAGGTGCTAGAATGTTGCTGATTTTTTTTTTTTTGTTCTTTTTGCCTACAATAGTATTTTAGGTGATGAATAATCTAGTAAATGAGGTAGTCTTCATTCTGGATGCAAGGTGCCCTGTCCCGATTAGTGGGGAGTATAAGAATAAACAGAGAACAGGAAATTTGCTTTAGGTGTAGCAAGTAGGGGTATGTAATTCTGTTTAATTTTTTTCTTAAAGCTTGTATTGCCTCCAGAAAATGACTGAACTTGATAAATTAATTTGTTTTTCAGTTAAGTGTTCGTGGGAAAAATAAGAAAGAGAAACTTGAAGACTTCTTCAAAAATATGGTTAAATCAGCAGATGGTGTCATTGTTTCAGGAGTAAAGGTGATTATGGCTTAACATAGCAAGATTTAAAATGTATTAACGTTATTGTTGTCTTTTTTAATGAAGCAGAATTTTACATACGTGCAAAAATGGGATTTTTATTGTGATATCTAACTTAAGAATTAGTGGCAGACCATGGGTGAGAATTTGTGGCCTGGATGCAAAATAATTGAGAGCTTTCTTGTGGGCTTTAAGTACTCTTTCCCCTGTTCTATGNAATATGGTTGGGGTTTTTTGTTCAGGCCTGCCATTTTGTGTAGTGGAAAGGACAACTATGTCTGACAACTGCTTCAGTTCAGAAGTTACTAGCTGGGTGAATTTTCCCAGTCTTGTAGAATCCTTCTACTGTTTCAAGGCTAGGAACAGCAATAAAGGTTATATGATTTTTCCCAGTAGATGTTAAGAATGTAACTGAGGAGGAAAGAAAAAGAGAAAATGCAATTTAATTTTCACTTTTCCAAAAGCAACAAGATCGCTTTGATAACAAACAGAAGTTCTGCAGAGGATGATTTTTAATTTCTTTTCTTTCTACTGGTAACTTTCCATTTGCTAGCAATTTTTACAAGTGTTGAAAGTTTCTAGGTTCAAAGTCTTGGTTTTTGAAACTGCTGGAAAGTGGTTATAACCATGGGATAAATATGACTTGGGGGAAACAAAAAGTCCAAATAACTACTACATTCATAAGAACATTGTTCAAAGCCTATGTTGTGGGCTATTCTATGATATTAAGCATCTGTGTTATTTTAGAGGGTTTTTAAAATAAGTATTAAATCAATTATCTCAAGTTATGATGCAGAAAATACTAACAATTACCTGTGTTTACCAAATTGACAGAAGTCTGTCCTTAAGATCAGTGTTCTGAGCTAGGAGCTCAAATCATCTCATCTGAGACCACAGCCTCTGTACTGCTGGGTGACTTTCATCCCTTCTCCCCTTTTTCTAGGTAGATGTCTTTTAAAATTAAGTACTGAACATTTATTCTATTTTTCTGTCACCCTTGGTGACCCTTTGGTGTTCCTTCATGTTTGGTTACATAGACCTTTAGGATGCTTGTTGCATCCTAATTCTTACTAAATTCTTAATAAAACTTAAGATCACGATATAAGTGGAGAAGAAATCAGTTTACATAAATGGTGTTTTAGATGATAAAAATAGATGCATTTCCTGTCACAGCAACAGTGAAATGTGCAAATTTACTCTGCAATTGCTCCATAGAGAGTGAGTGAAATCCTGTTTTTTCAATTGTTCTCTTTTTTTTTTTTAGGATGTGGATGACTTCTTTGAACATGAGAGAACATTCCTTGTAGAATATCACAACCGAGTCAAAGATGCCTCTGCCAAATCTGATAAAATGACAAGATCACATAAAAGTAAGTTTCTTTCCAGGGTGAAAACAGTACTGGTTAAAGTATACTAAAGTTGTTAATGAGGAGAAGTAATTTTTAATTTTCCTTTTGCATGTGAAAAGTGAATTTCTCCAAGTGTAGCCTTCAGAGTCTAAAGAAATTAAATCTGACTTTCTGAGTTTAGGCTTTGCTGCAGTAGACTAGATGGAGTAAGAACAACCTGGTGCAACACTGAGGATACCTTGATTCTTCATGCTGTCTGCTTGAAAAGAAATGCACTTTAAGTATTAATATTTTGTTGTAGTCTTCCTTAGTCATTTATGTGTAGAGGTGGGTAGTATGGCAGTACATGTGATTTTACATCTAGTGAAGTTGTTCTTGAGTGGATGTGGTTGATTCCACTGAATGCAATCTCTTGGCACAATGGGCATTGCATTACTTTGCTAACAAAGTTACCTTTGCTTGTAGCAATCTCCTGTTTGGGCCATTAGTTCTAGATGAGGTTCCTAATTTTAGTCATTTAGGTTGGAGACTGGAATGTGTACATTCAGTAGCCTGGTTTGCAGGACCCCTTTTCTTACTGAGACAAGATTTTCCAGCTGCCTGTTGATTTGTCTTTGTGAGCTGAGTGCTAGCTAATGTGATTTCTGAAAGCTCTAGATGGTTTTCCTAAGTGCAGTTCATTTATTTGAGAAAATGAAAAGTCTTTGGGTTAGGACTATCGTGTTTGATTTAGGATTACTATGTTTTGAGAAGCTCAGAAAAAATTACTTATATTGCCCTTGATTTTAAGTTTTTGTGCCTAGATAAATCAAAATTGATCTTCCAGATTCTGTCTACTTACTTGAAGTTTGGGTCTGATTTACAGATACTGTCTTTGCTGTCTACAGTAATATAGTTTGCACAAGACCAGGTCACAAATGTTTTATGAATCTCCATTGATAAGATCTCTAAAGTGGATATTGAATGAGACATTAAACCAAGGAGTTTCTGAGTTCTTCAGATGCTTCTCTTGCTGTTGTATGAAGACTGAGTCTTTTGTAGTTTTAGTATCTATGGTAGGAGATGGAAAGAGTCAGTTATGGCTCAGTGAATACTAAGGGGCCCTGTGTCTGCATTCAATTCCCACCTGAAGTGGTTTCTGGTGTTTTTGGTTGCTTTCTTAAAATGAGAACTGAACTTCCTTCATAGTAATGAAGTGCCAACATTTATTTACAGTGAGAAAGGCTTTTACATTGGTTGTAGAACCAAGAAAATCCTTTGAAATGACGTTGTAGAGGATCTGATGGAAAAGGATTGATCAAACTCATGGCAAAGCTTCATTGGTTTCCAGGCTCAAATCACACAGGATCTTCATTGACAACTTTTACCAAACTCTGAATTGGGACAAATGGCATCTTTGGAAATTCTGGCTAGAGTAGTTAGAGCAATGACCTGGGAAACCTGTTTTGGAAATGGGCAATCTGTAGTTTATGGATAACATAATCAACAGAGAGCTGCAGGGCGTGCAAAGACATTGACTAGTTGTTCCCAGCAGAAAATCCGTTTTTATGTTGAAATGGGAGGAATAGAAGGGGAGATTAATAGCTTCCTAATAGCATTCTTCAATGTAACTGACTGCACTGATGATGTATGGAGTAATGGACTGAGTGGAAGTTGACTCACTCAATCTCTTAAGGTTGTGGTATTTAAAAAAAAAAATCTGCTTAAAGGCGTATGAATTTCAGAAATAACAAGCAAATGTATTTTCCTGTTCATTGCTTGGATCTGTTTGTTTTCATCATCCATGGAGTTAAAGCTCTTGAATAAAAGAAGGGGAATAAGATAGTAAAACAAGTACTTGTTTGTTTTTCTAGATGTGGCAGATGACTATAATAGAATTGGTTCTTCGTTATATGCATTAGGAACGCAGGACTCCACGGACATATGCAAGTAAGATACTGTTAATAACCTACGGGGTAATTCACTGTTTAGCAGTCTTCATGCTGACCTGCTGAGATTGGTAGCTCTTGTTAGGGAAAACCAGAATTTCTTACAGCTGTATCCCATTAAGATATTTTCTTCTCTAGTATTTATTTTCTTTAGCAGGCTGCATTTAATACTTTTGCTTTAATATTTGTCTGTAAAAAAATGCTGTTTTTTATAGTCTGTAGGAAATTACACAGATGAGATGGAAAAGTCCTCATCAAAAAGAAAAAAAAACACAACTGTTCACCATTTTTAAAAAATGTTACAAATGCTTTGACGTGCAGTAAGCACAGGTCTCAGTCTGAGTATATGGATTTTTTTGCGTGTACCAACATCTTGAAAAATAGTTGTGCTGTTCTGGCAAGTTTACTGCTCTTAAGAAAATAAAGGAATCTACACAGATCCCCAGAACCCTGAAAATAGCAGGGGGTCTCTGCATACAGATGTTTGCCCTTTAATCTTTCATTGATGTGCTTGAAGATGAAGTCTGTTGTATCTGAAAATAAAACTTAGTCAAATAGCTTGAAGATGTCAGTGCTTACCAACACACACACATAGTTCATTAGTGTGACACTGGTGTCTGTGTGACGACAGGTAGGACATGGATGTGAAAGTTAACTTATTAATTTACCTGAATTACAGTGATACACGTCCAAATGTGGTGGCAGCTCATAGACCAGATACTTCAATAATAGTATTGATATTTGTTGTAGTCTCTTAGGGTCTGTCAGAAATCACATCTGTCTTCTGTCAAAATAATATAATGTGACTGTAATTCAGTCGGCTCTAGGACTGAAGCCTTGTACTGTCTCCTGCAGTGGAGATGTTGCCACACTGCTGCTCAGCATCCCTTAATTCCAAGAAGGACATAGGTCATGCTTACTGGATGAAGAAAAGTTCATTCAAATTTACGTAAAGGATACTTGATAATAGTATAAGACCATTGACCAGGGTGCTGGTGTTTGGGGTTTAATTCACAGAGGCATAAAGAATCCTTGGGGAGCTGAGCAATTATTCTTTACTTAAAAATATCCATCTGTTATGCTTTGTCATTTGTCTTTCTTACATTGCACAGTTCCCACAGGTTTGAAGTTTGAAATTAGTATGTTCTCTGAGTTTTGTGAATTACAATTCTAAGCAGTGCCTTTGCAGTCTTTATTCTGAGATGCAGACTATAGTGTGAGTTCTAGAAAGTAGTCAGACTGTTTAAAACAATGTTGTAATATGAGCTGTTTCCTTTGCACAGGTTTTTTCTGAAGGTGTCAGAGTTATTTGACAAAACAAGGGTATGTACTGTGAAACAGACATCGTGTGTCAACAAGGCATTAATATGTGGATTAATATGGGTGCTTTTAGATGGGGTGTTTAAGCAATGTGTAGTGTGCAATGAGAAAGTGTAAGATTTCAGTCATGTGTTTTGTAAAATGATTCAACCTTAGGACTCTTCAGTTGACTAAACATTTCTAGGCAGTCTCTGTAATACCCTTGTGAAGCTGCTGTTCCTCTAAAATGCACAGAGATCTTCCATACTTGTTACTGGGAATCACAGAAATTCTTATGGATAAAAGAAATGAAGGAAGTAATCCTTAATCCAAAACATGGTGGTCACGCTGCTTTTTTTCTGGAGCCAAGACCAGTTTCTGTAATTATTTGGCTCAGAAGTAGTGTTGCTTATGCTTCTAACCAATTTTTCAAATATCTTCTCTTTTGCCTTACTTGTTTGGCTTGGTAGAGAGAAGATGAGTGCCATGTATCAGGAAAACTTTCAAATGAAAAATGTGTGCATTTCCTAAACAGACAATTCTATCTGCATAAATACATATTTAAAGAAAATTAACAGAATTACTTACTTTGACTCAAAATGTTGTGGTTTAGAAATTATTTTTTAAAAATTAGGCTTTAAATAATGCACTTGCAGACTCTATTTCTAATCTGTTTCAAATACAAGCAAATTAGTTTATTGGTTTTTTAGACCATTTAGTGCATACAGTTACACAGTTAGTCTGCAAAGGTGCCTTAAAAATTTGTTTTCCTTTGATTTCAACAACAACATAAAACTGCTTGTGCAACTGTTAATATAAGTTTGTTTCTTTGCATTTTTTCTAGCATATGATAAATATAATTGCTATTGGAAAACCAGCAGTGTTTAATGTAGAAAGCCAGTTGTCAATTACTGCTTGGAGAATAGCTTACTGCTTACAATTTAATACAAAATCCTAATACTGCTTCTCATTTTGCATCTTTTAAGTATCCTGTCATTAATGCCTGATCTTAGTTTTTGAAAAAGACCATCTGTCATGTACTGTATATTTTACAATTAATTTGTATCATACAAAAGAATATCCAAAGTCTGGATGTTTTAAGTTGATCCTTTTGCTTACTGGTTTTTTGTTTGGTGGTGGTGTTTTGTTTTGTTTTTCCAGAAAATAGAGGCTCGGGTATCTGCTGATGAAGATCTTAAACTTTCTGATCTTCTGAAATACTACCTTAGGGAATCTCAAGCTGCTAAGGTGAATTTATAGGTTTTTGTTTAGTGTTTCTTTTACACTGTTTATTTAACATAAAAAAAGAGGGAGAAAGTGATAAGAGATCATGAACTCAAAATACAGATAGATTAAAATGCTTCCACCTCTAGCCTGCAATTTCTCCCTTAGCTGTAAAACCTGTCTCTGTTGCATCTAAGGAGTAACAAAGCAGTTGCTGATATGGGACTGACTGTGTGGAACTGAGTGTGCCACTTGACAAGGCCAAATCATTCAGTAACGAAACACAGGAAGGGCTGTTTCTGTGTTTGCAGTGTGTTTGGTGCTTGTAATTTCAAGCAATTCTGCTTTTATTTAAATATTAAAATTGGGTATTCCATATAATCTACTAGTGCTGATACAAAAACACAAGGGCTGAATTTGATATTCTGTGCTTACAGAAAATTTCATTCTCACTGTTTGATGTGACATGATTAAATAACATTGCAGAGTGAGCAAGCATTTGACAGAAAATGTCTGTAGTTAGATCACGAACTGTTGCACCAAAAATGTTACTACTGTTTCATGGGCTCTGTGTGTATTTCAAATGCATAATCTAAATGTAGTTTGTTTCTAATCTGAGAAGCTGTGAAATTTCCCATGATTTACCTTCTTTGGCTCCCTGGAGTTTGATCTAAGCCATCTGTTGCTAGCCTTTGTTAGACAAGATGGAGACCAGACAGTATTATGTTGTGGATCTGATCCAGTATAGACATTCCTGGGACTTGCAGGATGAAGTAAAGTGAATGCAAATAATTTAGTAAGAACTGAAATACAGCAAGAAGGACTAATATTAATTTGATTTTTTAATTACTTGGAATATAATAAAATCATTGAGTAGAGTCTTATAAACTCCATATAACCTTTGTTTTTTTAATAGGATCTCCTATATAGAAGATCTAGGTCACTAGTGGATTATGAAAATGCTAATAAGGCATTGGATAAAGCAAGAGCAAAAAATAAAGATGTGCTCCAAGCTGAAACTACTCAGCAAATATGCTGTCAGAAATTTGAGAAAATTTCTGAATCGGCAAAACAAGGTATTTGGATGGTCCTTGATCCTATGTTACTACTTGAAAATTAACATATTTTAGTATGTTGTTAATGAGAATTAATGTAATTAATGAAAATAGGCTTTTGTACTGTTTCCTAAGCAGGAATATTATCTTTTAATGATTATCTACTTACTTTGGAAAGTTCAAATTATATTCTCCTTTGGCTCCTCATAGCTCTGATAGACAGAGCAAAGTCTAGCAAATTACTTGTTGAGCTTTTTTTTCACATACATAAGCTAGGATACAAAATGATAACTGCTAGCAGTAATAGCAAACAAATACTTTAAAGCGTTGTTAAAATTCCACTTTTGGTTTTATGCTTTCTTCTGTGAAGGCACCAGTCTGTCACAGATATGACAGTACATTAGAGAAGGGAGAAATAATGAAATGAGATTTCACTGAATTACAGAGTTAATAGAGAAAAGGAACCTTATTTACATGTTTTCTTCTGGAAACTTACTGTCTTTTTGAGGTTAATACTTCAGTGAGTTAGTAGTTACCTGACTCATCATTTGTGGCAGATCTGTTCAAGGTTTAAACACCATGCTCTTCTGTTTTTATCAGTGAAGAGTTGTTTGAGCCTGTAAATCTGGTTAATGATTCCTGTGAATGAGACAGTGGAGAATGAGTGATCCTTTTAGCCACAGAGGTATATGCAGAAGCATACTGTTGTGCATCCTATATTTTAGCTTAGTATATTCCCTAAAGACTTTCATGTATCAGCCTTGCAAAAACAGTGCAGATGGAATAAGAGAAATAAATGTTAAAAGCATTGACTTGGCAGTCTTTTTTCAAAAGAGGTTTTTGTCCACAAAGGGTTCCTAGAGATGAGGAACTGGAATGATGGTTTGCTTTCTTCCAACTGCATAGCAGTATTTTTGAGCCCAGAATGTGCTGAGATTAAACTCAAGATTTTTCTTTTTTTCCTTCTCTCACCCTTTAACTCTTCCATCCTGAAGGAATGTCTGTTAATAGCTGAGGTCACTATGAGGGATACTGTTAATGAGTCCATATCTATTTTTTATAGAACTGATAGACTTTAAGACAAGAAGAGTTGCAGCATTCAGAAAAAATCTGGTGGAACTAGCAGAACTGGAATTAAAGCATGCTAAGGTAATTATGATCCTTTTTGGCCTATATTTCAAGTGATTTTGAATATTATATGCTTGATTAACCAAAATGGCTACATTTGTTGTATGATAAACACTTCACATTCAGGAAGAGGAATTTTAAAGTTAAGCATTGTTTAGAAAGGTGAACTTTTTTTACTAACAGAGAAAACAAAAACGTGTAGGTAAAGTGTCTCTCTGAGAGACTGGTATGCTTGAGGGGCCTTTGGAAAACACATGTCCTGGAAGAAAATTTTGCCTTCAGTTTCATGTTTATTTGGCTGTTTGATATTTACAGCTGCAGAGTTTGAAAACTTGCCTGTTTCTAAAACTTCATCTCACTATTACACTATGAGATAGGAAGTGGTTTCTACTGTTACCCAGATTTTGGGACTTGATGTATAGGATATTAAGCATGAGATCACACTGGCCTGTCTGGTATGATGAGTATGTTTTTTGAATCTTTTTTCCTTTAAACCATTAACAAAAGAGGCATGGTGCAGATAGCCTTTCCAGGAAAATAAATTTTTGTAGGAAAAGAACTTTAGGCGGCCTGTACTGTCCTTAAATTTCACAATGTATTTGATTTCATGGACAAGTACAACACTCTCTTATTTGAACAGTCTTACACCTGGAGGCAGTTTTCTTTTAAAAATCAGTTCTTTAGCATTTCTCTTCAGATCTGAAACTGGATTGATTGGTTAGGAAGCTGTGAATTAACTCAGAATATATCTGTTGAAAGGACTTGTTAAGAGGTATACTGCTGCTTTACATTCTTTTCAGTAGTGTTGATGGTGTCATTCTTCATTCTGCTACACTCATTGCTTGTAAAACGAATACACTGAAAAAAAGGTGTGTTTGGGGGACTTTTTTAAAAAAATCTTTGTAGGTATAAGTTCAGCTTAATGAAATACTTATATATTGCTGGCAAAGCAATCAGCAGTGTATGGAACATGTGACTCCTTTTTCAGATGAGCAGTCCTTACTTTAAATAGTTCTAAGAGTCTTACTTGCAACAGTTCTTACTGATTTGCCATGTTGTGCTTTGGTAAGGGAATGAATCCACACTGCTTCTGTCCTGCTTCAGTCATTGACTCTTCATCATCTCTTGTAACTGACCCTTGCTGAAGTCTCCACATGGCTTGAAGTGGAATTCTTAGACAGTGTCTCTGTCTTCCAAAGTATCCTTAAAGAATCATTTCTTTTAACTGTGCAAGTAACAATCTCAGAGTAATATTCTCTTGAATTTTGACAACTCGTAAGTGTGGAATGCTGGTGGAAGATGCCTAATTTCTGTAGCTTTCAACTTGATATGTACTTCCTGTGTTCTCAGTATACCTGGAAATACTTCAAGTTTTTTAGCTTTAGTTTGTTGCCACAGCATGTGTTTAACATGCATTTCTTTGGACAGTCTGTCTGTGACTTACCTTGTCTTAGTAAATTTGCTAACAAGGAGTCTGTAAAGCTGCAGTAGAAGCTTTGAATTGTAGTTCTGTTTTTGAAGATGAATTGGTTTTGCTCACCCTTTTTACCTACTTCATCATGGAGCAACAATATTCACTAGACAGTTTTGAATCTTTAAAGCTTTACAGTAATAATAGGTATTTTTGACTGAGATTGGCAAATCTTGAAATGTTAACAAATACTGTAACCTGTTGAATCAAAGGATGTTTTGTTTCTCATTAGGTTTGAAAGTTCTCTTTTTTCAATGCCACTGTTTCATATTTAAAACAAGCTAAGCTACCACAGGTGGATCAGTTTGGTTACTGTGTTTTTCTTTCTGTGAATTCTGAGTTAGATAATTACAGAATTTGCAAGTACTGCATTTTTCAACATTATATAATGGGGAATGTTCTTATTAGTGCTGTAACTAAGGTATTTGAAGAGAGCCTTATGGGTAGGTTTTTATTAGTCTGTACAGAGCATTGAAGGATGAAATGGTTTGGTGGACACTTTCTGAGTTAGTTCCATAAAAGGAAGAAAGAAGATACTAAAATGCATGTTTATACTACTTCCCTATAAAATACTTCTTGGAAATATTGCTACCATCCTCTTATCCTTTTGGTTGGCAACTCAAGACTTTTGAAAAAGCTAAAAATCAGACTCTGGGTTGAGTTTAAGTTGCTGAAAGGGCAGACTGTTGCCAGGAAGGATGATGATGCATGACTCTTCCTTTCCCTTACGTTGGCACAATTATGTGTGCAGATGCATAGTACAAAGAAGCTTAAAGTTGCTCTGGCTTTTCCTAAGCTTTACTTTGTCTTGTTTTCATGACATCCCTTGTATAAAAACACACAGTTTTGGTTGTCGTCGTAACGCAGATGTGTAGAAAAACCACACAAGTCCAAGTTGGTAGAAAAGCAGCAAAGCTGGGGTTTAATGGATTTTTCCTGAGGTTTTTATATGTTTGTTGGCAAAGTGAGTTAGATGGCCTAAAGTAACTGGTTCTCTGGCCATCCATCCCTTGAGGAGATTGCCCCAACTCTAGCACTTAGGTTCGCAAGTGTTTTTCTAAATGAAGTCATAACAATCTGGGAAAAACAAGTGCAGGTGTGGATATTGATAAAAACTGGTAACTTTGTTTCAGCTAAACATGCATAGGAAAGACAGAGTTCTCACAAACTATTAGAGAGCTGAAGAAATTCATTGCTAAAGCTTTGTCAGCATCAAGTTTTGGCTGGGAGGGTCTGGCAGTAAAAGAGAGCTGCCCTCTTAGCAGCAGCATGTACCCTAGATTTATTTAGAATGGCTTCCAAACTGAAGCTTCAGATTGTCATTGGTCTCTGACCTACACTAAACATAGTGATGTTTCTTTTTCTATGGCCATTCTGGACTATTACCTCCCTAAGTAGTAGGGAGATAATAGCTTCTGTTTTGCTAGCTCTGTGTTTCTTAATGACTTCATGCAGCTGTAGCTAATATAAGATGTGAATAAGTGTTTGGCCATTTTGGTGCAAAAGCTGCATTTGGTGTATTGTTCAGTATTTTAAATGGTTGGATTTTGAGGTATTCCTGTGTTGGACTTCATGTTCAAGAAAGGAGGTTTGATAGCTGGTGAAACTGCTAAGGTTATAATCATATACTTAGAGCATTTGTAGCCTTGGCTGTACTTCAAGAATCTTTTGACATATGAATTGTAACGGAGTAAGACAGCCCTTCCTTCATATAAATAAAAAGAAATATATATTTTCCACAAATATTAATATATACACTCTTGCCTCTATGAGTTTTTTGGAAAAAGAATTTCTTGTGTTTTGAGCGAGAGATGTCTGGAAGTGACAGAACAAGGAAGTAAGCAAAATGCAGTGCTAAGGGATTTGATGAAATGTTTTGTCAGTAATTCTTTCTTTACTGAAAAGGATGTTTCTGTCACTGTGGTTCTGGCAGTAATTTTAGTATCTACAGCTTAGGAGTGTGGACTGGCAAGAAACACTTTTCTGAATCTGAATGTATAGGACTTTCTCAAGCTGTGCTGATGTAAGTCAAGTATGTCTGATACTGCAGCCACAAAGAGCAATGGCTCACAGCTTCTGTTGTCCTTGATTTATTACAATATAAATAAGGTGGTTCTTGTGAATTTTGTAAATTTGATCTAATGAAAATGAATGATGTGCTTACTTGGAAAATTTTAGTAGACTGGCTGGCTTAGTGTGGAAATGACTGAGGTGTAAAGGATGTTGTGATGGTTTAACCTCAGCTGGCAGCTAAAAATCAGAAAAGTGAGAAAACTTGGGGGTTGAGTTAAAGACAGTTTGACAGGGAAAGCAAAAGCCGTGCACAGAAGCAAAGCTAAACACGGACTTTATTCAGTGCTTCTCTTGGGCAAGGCAGGTTGTTCAGCCACCTCCAGGAGAGCAGGGCCCCATTATGTGTAACAGTGACTTGAGAAGACAACACTCTGGATGCCTCCCTCTTCCTTCTTATTTCCCCCACTTAATATACAGAGCATGATGTTATATGCTCTGGAACATACCTTGGGTCAGTGGGGGTCAGCTGTCCTAGCTATGCCCCCTCCCATGCACCCCCAGCCACCTTTCCAGTGTGCCAGTACAAGGAGCAGAAAAGGCAGAGTAAGAGCTGCTTGGCAGTAAAGACATCATCTCTCTATTATCAACACCATTTTCAGCAAAAATCCAAAACACATCCCCATATTAGCCACTGAGAAGAAAGTTAACTCTACCACAGCCAAAACCAGCACAGATATCTTGCTAACATTTTTTTTTTTTGAGTGCTGCTAGTGGCCTGTAAATGACAAGTGTACTCCATGCTTCTGTAATAAGATGGCCAAAAGATTGTCACACTTTAGTTATAGGTAATGTGTGCAGTACATAAGTGTACTTCAGATTGAAGTATTCCATTTGAAGACTTCAGACTGAAGTATTCTTTTCAATTCATTAGCTCATTACAGTCAATAATTAGCTTTTCAGTAACAGAGACCTTAGATTTATGAGTCCTGTATACCACAAAGATGGGCCACCAAGTCCTCATATATCTTGCTTTTATATAGAATTTATTCATGTCACCGAATTACAAACCTTCTACAAAATGGCTACAATGTGACTGTCCTCTGCCATTATAGACATAAAAAGACAAAAAAGCTGCTGAAGCTGTGACTGAAATTGCTGCCTTCTGGATAAGACTGAGAAGGATTTAGTAGGCCTAACTGGGAATCTGCTTTCAAGCCTTTAAATCAGTTAATTGCCTAATCTGGATTATAAGAACCCAAATGGGGCATAGAATTATGAGTTACCTTTTGGGGCTGAGGGATGAATGTCCTGCTTATCCATCGCAGGTCCCTTGGAGTGCTTTCAGCTGAAAAAATTACAAATTCTTAAGGACTTCTGTGGACTGCTTATGAAAGGCATGCAAATCACTGCAACTTACATACTTTTGTGTGCCTGAAGTTTTCTTTATGTTTCTTTTTTGATGGAAAAGTTTTTTTAGAAGTCAGCAGTTTCTTCTGTGTTCATAACTGGGCATTCAGACAGCTTTGTTCCTCCATTTTATCTGAACCTGATACAGGAATTACTCTTAACACTGTCAACAGCCCAAGATTTTTTTCCTACATAGATATTTCAGATTTGGGAACAAATCTAGTACAGGTATTTCATAGTGAATAGCTAGTAGTTTGAAGTGATGTAAGCATAAATGAATGCATATATGAATACTGGGTTGTTTTGGTTTTTTGTGGTAGCTTTTTTTTTCCTGCCAAGTAAATTCTGGCTTGCCAGTCACATTTGCTAAATTCACAGGGGTGTCAGTTCTGTAAATTCATTCAGATACCTGATAATCAGTCTGTATATTTTTATGGTAGAGTCAGAATGCTTTAGATAAGATTAAAAACTGTGTTTGGGACGATAGCCAGAGCTTGGCTTAGAGTTAGGATGAGTTAATGTTCTGATAATCACTTCTAATAGCTAAACTCAACTTTGATGGCTAAATCACCTGGCTAAGCATGTAAAACCACTCTGCTGTCTTTCTAACAAGGCCTCCTCCTTGAACAAAGCTGTCAGCTCTGATGGCTGCTGTAAGTGAGGAGATCCTGAGTGCTATAAATTGTTTAATACTTGTCAATGAACACAGTATTCAGTGAAACACATGAATACTTTTAGGCTTTGGGAGTCTTATTCTAGACAGAGTAATGGTACTACTATATAAAAAAAATTTAACTTTGCAACTGTGAATTTCATTGCTGAGGCTGCTCTGCAGTGAATAATTTTTGTGGCCAGACTAGACCTCTAGGAAGAAACATGAAAGGGTATTAAGTGCTTATTTTTGAATCTGAAATTGGCTCTGTTTATTTCCATGACAGGATATTCCTACATTTTAAAAAAAGTCTTTAAATATAAAAGTTACATGTATTTTCCCATAAGTTTAAATCCTGTCTATTCTTTTTTAGTGGTGTCACTGCTATTTAAAAAACATTGTTCTGTTACAAGCATAAAAGAAAGAAGACAAATGTGGTGATACTTTTCTTTATTTTTACAGGGTAACTTACAGCTTCTGCAGAGCTGCCTGGCAGTGTTAAATGGTGACACATAAGCTACGTTCCGTCCTCCCACTAACAAGGGCTGCCCTCCTCTGGATTTTTTCATGACTTTAAATAGGCATTTACAGTTCCCTGGAGAAAACATTTGACAAAGTGCACATAAGCAAGCTTCTTCTTTCGAAAGAATTAAACACCTGAAAGTAGCTCCAGACTATATGAACAGCATACTTGTTATACATACATATTCATGTTTATTTAATCATTATATGCTTTCATTGTTCAGAAACCAAATGCTCGGGTTTTGTGAAAATAGCCAATATAATAATGTTCATGTTACGAATACTATGATACGGCTGCAATCTTATTTACCTTTGTAAGTAATTTCTCAAGTTCACCATTTGAAGCACATTGTTCAAATGGCCTAAATATTACCATTAGATATTTGAATATTGTTACTATAATGACATTGTATACACGGTCTTAGTTTTTTTTTCCATGTACTTATATCAAAAAACTTATCTTTTTTTCAATTGTGAACATTTCTTAGAAATTTTGGAGAACTTTGTGTAACCTTTATAACTATGATTTAAAAAGAAAAGCAGATGCATTAGTATGTTTGCCTTAACTTGTAGACTAATCCAATTATTGTAAAATAAACCATGAAATCAGTGATTTTTCTAAAATCATGCAGACACTGTATCATCTATAAGATTAGTGTTTTCTAGTAATTAGATTAATTTGGTTTTTTTTCTATTCACCATGTAAAAGCCGTTGACTAAGTATTGGATTGGTCTGACACTACTCGCCCAGTACTTTTTCACTTGCATTCTCAGGTTTTATCTGTTCCTCTGACTTTCCTATCCAGTGTACTTAAATTGTTCTGAGCTTAGTGGCTGACTCTGCAGTTTCTTTGGCAGAAATACATTTGAGAGAACTTCCTGGGTTTCTTCCCAGAAAGGGGAAACAGAGTAGCAGAAGGAGTTCAGAAGGTGCATAAACTATCAGTGAAAAGTCATACTGCCCCACTGTGATACAGATAAAACGTTTTGTTTCAGGAAAAAGGTGAAAGTATGCCCTATAAAGGAATGTGTGGAAAAAAATCTCATTCTGCTAACTGGACTTAAGACATAGAGCTATGAATCCAGTATCGTTAGTTGTAATGATGGGTCTCTCTTACTTGAACCATGAACCTTTTCCAGAGGTGCTGTTATGTTGCATAATTTCAGGATGTCATAAAATTAGGCTTTACTTGATGAATTTCTCTTCACAGTGGGATTGCTGCTTTGTAAGTGTTTGCAGGCCTTCAGTGGAGCATCGAATTTTGGGTGAATGGTATGGTTGGAAATGCAGATCAGTGTAAGTCAGTGTTTCTGTGATTACAGATGCCCTGTACTGCCACACACAGGTGCATGGTTTGTTTTGGTCTCCTCAAATAGGGTGCATTGCACAGTGCAGTATACTTACCCTGCTGCCTTGCACATTAAAGCACTGCAGAGGCAGAGAAGTTTGCATTGTGCGTTGATTTGTGTACTCATCACCTCAGGCTTCCATGAT
Source organism: Rhipidura dahli (assembly GCA_013399225.1). Classification (NCBI taxonomy): domain Eukaryota; kingdom Metazoa; phylum Chordata; class Aves; order Passeriformes; family Rhipiduridae; genus Rhipidura; species Rhipidura dahli. The sequence continues at coordinate 86,844 of VXAC01006999.1, forward strand.
CAGTGCCCAGTGGCTCTTGGCAACTTACCTAGTAAAGAGAGTATTCCCAGCGGTCCCCACTGCCCTAATACTGTGCTGTGCATCTTCTAGATATAACAGGTATAATTCCTAAGGAACTCATCTATAAATAGACTATAAGGGACAAAGATGACAATGTATATACAGTTAACAATATTGTAAATATTTTAAGTAGGATGTGGGAACAGTTTTTAGATTAGTCCTCGCTGTTGAGTGTTACTAACTCATTAAATTTTTTCCAAGCCTCTTGGTATTGGGTGTGTCTCTTAAAGCTCTAACTCTGTAACTCTGGAAAAAAACTACTTAAAGCGTGTCCCGAGGAATTGCAGCTGCAAGGAGAAAAGGGAGAAGACCCGCCCGCCCGGTCCTCGCTGCGGGGCGGCCCTTGGCGTGGCGTGTCCTGGCCCGGGCGCGGAGCGACGCTGGCGGTGCCAAGCCGTGGGCACGGGGGCTCTCGCCCGACCCTCGGTGCCGGCCCTGGGCTGCCCGCGGAGTGCAGGAGGATCGGCCTCGCATCAGCCGCAGCGATTTCCTTGAAACCGGTGTATTTATATTCCTGGCCGCACAGCTTCCTGCGCGGAGCGAGAGTTGCAGGGGATCGGGGCAGGCCGCACGCAGTCGGCTGAAGCTTCTTTGCGTTTAAACCGGAGTTTAAGTATCACTAAGCTAATAAAGTATTTTAGTATGTACATTGCCAATAAACATAGGGATAAGTGCTTTCCAGTGCCCCCACACAATTCAGATGTTCGTTCTCCAAGTGACCATGTCCATGTTTTAGCCTATTCGCAGTAATTAGGTGTGTAACACTTAAATGTTTGTAGTTCAGAGGATGAGGTGGATGTGCTCCTACACGGCACTCCTGACCAGAAGCGGAAGCTGATACGGGAGTGCCTGACTGGGGAGAGCGAGTCTTCCAGTGATGATGAGTTCCAAAAGGAGATGGAAGCAGAACTGAACACCACCATGAAGACTATGGAAGGCAAATGGAAATCACCGGAAATGGGTAAATCACGCTTAACATCTGCTTGCATATGAAATCATGAGTTATGTCTTAGTGGCCAAATCATCTTTAGGTTTTGGTTGTGCAGTTGAGAATATGTAGCAATATTTACACCACCACCTCCATACAGCACTGAATAGGAGTTTTGGTGCAGAGTGGCTGTGACTGCTTGGCAGTTCATCTAAGTATTTTTTTTTTTTTTTTTAGTGAATTTTATTGTAATCAGAGTATGTGAAACAATGTGCCATACCTGTACTTCTTTCACATGACTAAAGATGTCTCATGTGTACTATGTAAGGCAGAGACAGGTATATTTAATGAAGTGTCCTCTGTGTCTAAAGGGAGTGTTGGGAGAAAGTTTCCATCAGACTGTACCTGAGGTTCAACTTCAAGGGAGAGGGAGTAGCTTTGCTTTGACAATGGCTATAAATGAAGTAACAAGTGATGTGAATGACAAGGGTGTGGGAGTAATTTGGGAGAACTGTTACTTAACACAGCTGGGTAGAACAGAGCACTCTGGACAGAGTAACTACTTGAAAGTAAAGGTTTGTTCTGGGCTATATACTTCTTGTTATTTTAGTGGAATGTTCTTACCGTTTCTGATTTCACCTGTAGGTACTTCCTCAAGTACTGGGCTGACTGGATCTGCCAGCACTTCAAAATACTATGATGACATTTATTTTGATTCTGATTCAGAGGATGAAGATAAAATAGGTAAATGACAGAGGCGAGAGGAGGGCGTCTTTATAGGAGCACTCACTCTCTCAGATCCTGTAAAATCCTCTTGGGGGGGTCAAGAGGCTGTTTTTGAAGGCAGCATATTGCAGGGGAATTACCAGCCTGTATGATCTCAGTGTAGTTTCTGCAATTTTATTATGTATCCCAACGTAATGCTTTGATGTCATGCACTTGGAGGAGAGATGAGCCAGCTCTTTAAGTTTCAGTTGAGATTTATTGCAAGGAAGGAGACTGAAAATTGGAAGTTTTATCTTTTGATACTTTGTGTCTGATGGTTGTAACATGTTCTTGCACAAATTTTTCCAGATACACAAGATGTCCGGAAAAATAGAAAACATCAGCAACGTCGGATTCTCTCCAATGATGAGCTGCTATATGATCCAGAAGAAGACAGTAGAGACCAAGAGTGGGTAGACTCACAGAGGAGAGGGTAAGCAACAATAATATTTGAATTGTAAGATGCTTAACATCTAATGAAAATTTTAAATAAAAATGGTAAATATAGAGAAAAAGTCAGTGCTGTCAAGTCCATGCAATTGAACTATTTTTTATATATAACTTACAGCATAGGAAACTTAAAAGCCTGTAAAATGTTTTAGGTGTATGTAATGGAAATTGAGTCTTCAAAGCTACACAAAACTTCAAAATTTTTAAAATCAGGATTTCCAAATTCTGTAAACCAGTTTTGTCTGTAGATCTCATCTAAACAACCATGCTATGCATTAAAATGTTGCAAGATAATTTGATTGCTGATTAATATCTGTTTCTGACAAATACTGTATTTCCAGTTTTGGAAAATTTTGAATTTAGCAAGCCACAGAATGTTCAGAAAAAACAGGAACAATACAAAGCTACTTTCATGAGGGTTTTTTGAAGGTTGAAGTAGGAAAACGTTTGTTTCAGCAGAGGTAACATTTTCCACATAAACATGTTGCGTAAGATAATGTGTGTTGCCTGCAGAGATCGCACTTGAGACACCTGCCTTGTCAGAGGAGAGGGTTATTAGGCACATATTCTCATGCCAGATGTATTTGTCTCACCAAATGAAAATACTCTGTAAATGAAATGGTACTGGTATGTTTTCCCCTCACCTTATCATTTATGTTCTTTGAGCTAATGAAAAAGGTGTCCAGAAGGAGCAAAGTATTAACTGGTGTACTTTAATGCAAAGAAAGGTTTGACAGTTGAATTGATATGACCAGCAGCAAGGGCATGTAATTTCACTTTTTGTCTCCCCTTCCTCCTCTCTTGAATTGGCAGGTACCGTAACCAGAGAAGAGCACCGCAGCAGCGGCAGGCAAAACCTGCACCTGTTCCAAATAGTGATGCTGTTCTGAATTGCCCTGCTTGCATGACAACATTATGCCTGGACTGCCAGAGGTAATAACAGTGAACAATAAGGGGTCTTTTTGTAATGTCTTTCTTTCGGTCAGTAGTAGTATTAGTTCATTCAATTTGATCTATGGATTTTTATCAGTTCCGTCATGCAAGGTGGCCCTAATAAAGAGAAGGCAGGTAGATGTGAATCAGATTTAGGGTTGGATGCTGGTTTGTAAGAATGATGATCAGTTCAACCTGCAGTGTGGAGATGTGGAAGAATAGGGTGGAATGTTAGCATAGTGGAGAAGGTAAATTTCTCAAAAAAATAATCATGGAGACTCGAGAGGCATTTTAGGTAAATTGGGGTTTTTAGAGATACTTATCTATATATATATTGGCTTGATGTTTAGAGGCATAAAACTATTCCAGGTTATTTTTGTCTAAAAGTACCTTGTTAAAGGAGGATTAAGCAAAATAAAGATAATGTATTCTTACTTGGTTTGAATCTTAGCAGTTACATTTAAAACTGTTTTGAGTGTAGTTATGTATAAAAGTGCCAGGAAGGTATTTAGGTGAGAATCTACAGTGTGTTTTGCCACTCTTCAGTATCTGACTGCATTGCAGGCCTGGTTAGTGCTGCTAACCCGTGCTAAGGAAAGGACTTTAGAACTAGGAGTGAAGTAGAAAGTAATCTTCTGAAATGAGGAATAAACTACCAGTCATTTATTGAGTACTTTTGGTGATTAAGGATGAAATTCCACAGCAGCATAAAATCATCTAAGTACTGGGTCCTGTTTTTCTCTGTCTTTGCTTTGCTGGCTCTGATACTTCTTGACCCTGTTCTATAGTTACATATTTCAGTTTGTTAAGCTGACAGAAAACTTCATGTTTTTATTGTCAGACTGGACTTTCCTGGGTTTAATCAACTGAAGTAGCTAAGCACAGTGCCTTACAAGCAGTAAGCCAGCATAATTTGAGATTGGACTTCTGCAGCCACTGTTAGGTTGGTTTAGGCTGCTGTAAAATTGCAGCCTGAGGGACAGTGTGTTGAATTGAACTACAGCACTGAATTTTGCAACATACTCCAGATATACAGCTGTTAAGGCTGATGACAGCTAAAATTTTGTTTTGTGTTCTATTGTAGACGTGCGTGTTCTAGTGTGATATGTCAATGATGTTATTTATAAAAAAAAGGAATTTCAGACTTGAATGACATTTTGGGATGTCAGTGCCAGTAGTTGAGTCATTTGCACTCCCAGCTTCCTGATTTTTTGCCTATTATCCACCATATGTACCAATGCATAATTCTGCAGTACCAATACCATTGTACTCCAGGGTGTTTCTTTCAGCAATAGCCAGTATTTTTTTAAATGCCTTAAAAAAAAACCCAGATGGCTGCAATTCTATGTTTTTATTATTTTTGTAGCTGTGACTTCTGTTTATAAAATTCCTATTTATTTGGCTTTCAGCCCTTTGGCATGTTATTTCCTATCTTTAATCTCATTTTCAGCGGTGCTAACAGGTATCTTGGAAGCAGAGTTGTATGAATGGTATGACTTGCATTTTCTCCCCTTCTCCATAGACATGAATCTTACAAAACACAGTACAGAGCGATGTTTGTGATGAATTGCACTGTTAACAAAGAGGAAATACTGAAATACAGAAAGAAGGTAAAGAGAAGTAAGAAAATGAAGCACAGCAAAGAAATGGGCTCTACACAACCAAATCAAGAAGAAGAGGAAGTTTATCATCCGGTATTATGTACTGAATGCTCAACTGAAGTAGCAGTAATGGATAAAGATGAAGTTTTTCACTTCTTCAATGTTCTGGCCAGCCACTCCTAATGTGCAAGTGCTGGGAGAAAAATCCTGTGCTGTTTTTAAGAGCATGGGAAGTGTTAGAAATGCAGGCACGTTAGCCTTTTTAAAATGTGGTCTTGTAAATGTACATTATCATCTGAGAACTTTATAATGGTTGGACTTACTGCAAAGTTTATAAAGGGCATACGGTTAACTGCGTGTATTTGAGAGCAATATTCTTTCCTACCATCAGGCAGTTGCATCATTGGGTATTAAAAATCTTGTAAATACCATGTAAGATTTGTATATTATGATCATTCCCTGTGTATATACTATCCAGTCATTATCTCACTGTGTATTAGAACTGCTTCTTGGAATAAATATTTTATAGTAACTGATTTTCCACAGCTGCATTCATTATATTTATAGTAGCAAAGGACAAACAACTTTCAGTCAGGATGTTTGATGTGCTTAGTCTGTTTTCCTTGGTAGATTTGCATACATGTAATCTGTGTTATCGTTTTTTTCTTCTAAGTTTTGTGCCTGCTTTGCTTTCTGCTAAGTCTTATCTCACAGAAGGAAAATAAGTAAGTAATGGATATTTAGAACCAAACCACTACACTAAATTGGTGTTTCTGCCTGGTTTATGAACTCAACCTGCTACACGCCAGCTGGCAGCTAAGCCACGCAACTGCTTGCTCAGTCGTCCCACCCCCTCCCCCAGCGGGGAGGAAAATTAGGACCTGTAAACCCATGGCAAGAGGATCCCACACTAGAGCAGGTGCTCTTGTAGAACTTGTGACCCCATGGTGAACCCGTGTTGGAGCAAGCTGTACCTAAAGGACTGCACTTTGTAGAAAAATGACCTACATAGGAGCAGTTTGAAGAACTGTTGCCTGTGGGATGGACTCGTTAGAGAAGTTTGTGGAGTACTGGCTCCTGCGGGAGGTACTCCACACTGGAACAGGGGAAGGACTTCTGGAGTAGTGGCAGGAACAATGGATGATGAACTGACCCTAACCTCTATTTTCCTGTCCCCCTGCACTGCTGGTGGGGGAGGAATAGAGCCCAAGAAGGAGGGAGTTGTGGGAAAAGTGTTTTTAAGATGTATTTCTCATTATCCTGTTCTGATTTTGTTAGTAATAAGTTCAGTTACTATCTCCAAGTTCAGTGTGTTTTGCCCATGATGGTATTTGGTGAGTGAGTTCTCCCAATCCTTAACTCATGAACCTTTTTCTGTGTTTCCCCTGTCGATATGCAGAGGGAATAGAGCAGCTTTGGTGGGTGCCTGGTATCCAGCCAGGGTCAACCCACTGCAACAACACAACTGCTCACCACCTGCTGACCAGTAGCCAGCTTGTCCCTGAACAGCAAACATCTGCCTTCCAGGTTACTCCCCCAGTTCATATACTGGGCATGATATTCTAGGGTATGGAATATCCCTTTGGTCAATTCAGTCACTTGTCCTGACTATGCTCCCTCCCAGTTTTTTGTGGAGCTCCTCATTGGCACAGCACGAGACACTGGAAACTCCTTGACTTATCCTAAGTACCACCTAGTGTTTTTCCAGTGAATAGGGTCAGAGACAGACACAAACAGACACCAGCTTAAGGAGTAGTGTAATTTACTATAATGAAAACTGCAAAGAATCACAAATGGATAGGCTCAGCAATGCACATAATCCTTAGCAAAGAATTACAAAAGGATAAGGAATGCACCTAATTGTTACTATGAAAGAATGTCTGTAGTGACTAAAAAAGATACATCACCACTTAACCTAAGGCTTTACCATCACCCAAGTCCTCAAACATCAACTCTGGGGGGAAGGTGTCACAGCAAAGGATGGAGAACCATGCCCGGTAACAGAACTCCAGCAGTGTGTCCAACTTGGCAGGACCATGAGGCTCCCCCAATTTAGCTATGACAGCAGCCCAGATTTTGTACTGTTAAACAAACAAGCTGACATAATTTCTAATTTCACTAGTCTATTTGCTTTCCCCTAAAGCCTCACCAGGGCTCCAGGAGGAACCAAGGGAGTTGTCTTTGACCCTCCACCCCCCTAATAAGGCCAGATATGGCCTTACCTGGTTTCTAGATATGGAAAGGTAAATAAATGTTTTGCCAATAAATGAATACATATAACAATACTTTGTTAATGAGTGAATATATAAATAATATTAGGTTGGAATGTTCATCTAGAGATTGACTTTGGCTCAGGGCCTGTTGTTTGGGCCTTAGTACTTCATTTAGCAATAACCAAAGCATCAGGGTGTGCATGAGAACATTATTCTCACACTAAATCCACAGCTACTGACAAGATTATGAACTCCGTCCCAGCCAAAACCAGAACACTCTGATAAAGAAGGAATTGTCATATTTGGATTTTTGGTTCATTAAGCTCTCAAAAGATGGAAACTTTCCTTTATACAGAGTGGAAGATGAGCTTATATTGATTCTGATGGCATGGACTGTTTTCCACTGATCATGTAAATCAACATAATAATGCCTAGTAATATAGCTAAGTGTCATACATGTAAATATCTACATGAAGAAAGTACTGAACTTTATTGTCGTTTTTCCTTACAATGATACATTTTAAGAAGAAATTTACAGTCAGATCTATTAACATAGAACTAGTTTGTTTTTTCTGTTTCCTTAGTACATTTACAGCTTCTTTATGGAATCACAAAGACCTTTGCTACTTGGTATTTATGTTTATGAAGCCACTATATTGTTAATACTGGATCCTTCCCTGTCTTCATTCAGGTGTGTGCCCAAGAGGTGAACTCTTGATTTTTATTAGTAATTAACATCTCTTTATAGCCTGATACTTTTTTAACTGTACTTTGAACAAGGGTCTGTCTGGAAAAAAAAAAATCTCATATTTGTGTTTTTTCTCATAATAGTATTAGGAATAACTAGTTATAAGCACTTTGAGGAATTGTCAGAAATATTTGAACTTAGGAGGTAGGAACCTGAAAAACATCTTTTGTGCCTTAGATTATAATAAAATTTCTAACTCTTTTGTTACCTTTTGTAGTCCCTGGTGTGGTATTTTACTGATCTACACACACTCATTCTATGCTGTTACATTAGATAAGGAAGAAATAGGCATGCTGGTTCTTCTGTCAGGATTACATGAGAAAAGCCCTGAATTACTATTATCAAATCAGCAGAAAATTAACCTCTGCCTGATGAGAACTGTTGATGCGGCTGCTGAACACGTGGTTGGTCAGTATGATGTGCCTTCCTCTGCATATGCAACCTACGAACAAAATGGAGCTGAGGCTTGGGGTATGCATGAGACAAGATTTCAATCTCATCTTTGCTACCTACATTCAGACTCATTAGTGAAGTATCTAACTTGCAGTATCAGTCAGCTATGGGATAATCTGAAGTGGAATAAATTCTTACTGTGTGCCACAAGCCAAGAGGTGGATACAGAAAATTCGGAATGTATGAAGAACTCTGTCTTGGTAGAAGTGTGGAGGAACATGTGTAATAGGGACTATGGTCTGTGCTCTAAAGCATGCTGGCCTCAATTTAGCTCTCTTCACATTCCAGGTGAAACACAAAGGCTCTCTGTAGTGTCAGGTTAAGGATGTTTGCACTGACCTGCTGGAAACATGAGCACGTGAGAATGTAGTTCATGGGCTCAAGTGTCGATGCCAGTGGTATCATGAAGAACAATTACGTGATGACAGTCCCTAAGCAGGGGCAGAATGGAGCTGGTGAAGAAGAGGAAACTATAGAGGAATAATGTCCATTTCCACAAGGGGATAACTAGCAAAAAATCTCTCATGAGGTTTCACCATACCAAAAAAGGGGCCACCTACCTGGTGGGTTAGGACACATGTAGGACATTTTGAAGCTGGCATGCCTCTAAGCATTACCTTTCCTCTCATCCCAGGTCCTTTTTGCTGCTGCATTTTGCTTGCCTTACCACTTGAATTGTAGAGCATCTTGTTAGGAATCACAGGAACAGAGAGGACTGGACCCATTTGCTCCATGTTGATAATGTTTTTGCAGTTTTGAATTGGAATAATGCTTTAGTTGAGCTAAATACCCTATTTGTCCTTGAACTTTGGGCATGTTTATACAGAAAGGTGCCTTTCATGATTACCACCATGTACTCAAGCAGCAACGCCAACACGGCATTCCTCCAACAGCAATTGCAATAAGCAACGGCAGACTTGGATAGTGACAACGGCTCCCACAGTCATTGGGAATGCTCTCCTTTCCCCTTGTGTTGAAATAAATTTGCATAGATAAGGTGTGTCTAAACGTCTGCAGGGTGAATTATATCCCATTTCAGATTCTTGCCACACAAAATAGTAGAGTCTTAAGTTTTCTTTGCCAGCTGCTTTTCTTTTTCAGTTATCTCTGGCTCCTGTAGTTGTATTTTGCAGCTGTATAAGTAACTCATATGTGCATTCTCCTGAGGTTGTATTTCCTTATTTTTCATTGTATAAATAGTACAGATGAAGATAGGGGTGGGATGGCAACAAGGACAGAATCACATTGCTCAGTGACATAACTGTAAATTGATTTACTAGGCAGAGTAAGTATAGTGGATCAATTCCAGTTTCTAGTCTATGCTGTGCACACCTGGAATGTGTGGACCAGTGGCCAGGCCCAAGTGCTTGGAAGTTGCAACACATGCTCTGCTCATTTAAGGTGCCTGATGATTGTGTACACCCCCTTCCAGTGGGCTTTCAACATGTTCCTTCTAGAGTGCCAGCATAAACTGCCAAGGGCCTTCCCAATCACCAAGGTCCAAACCAGTCTCTGGGAATTTCTCTTAGGCCAAACAGCAGTCAGGGCAGGGGTGTCCCACGCCCTCTTGTTTCTGTCTCTGAGTGCCTTAGGGTAGTGCAAGGTTAGAAACAGTCACAGTAAACACTAGTTGGCTTATCACCTCTTTGTTTTTCCTGTTCACATGGATTAATCTCACCAGAGCTGGCCGATTTTAAGGTCGCATTTATCCAAGCCACGTTTTTAGGTGGGTTTTACCCTCCGACAATTGAACGAACCTGAAGACCCGTGCAGATCATTGATAACACGCCTCCGTTAGGCCCTGCCAAGCACAGGCTTTGACTCTTCCGTGACTCCCAGAACGTCAATTTAGATTAAACAGGATGAGAGAAAGTAGGTTGCAGCACCATCTCCTCGGTGTGACTCGGGCCGGGAGGTTATCAGGTTCAGGTCAGCCGTATAATTTAATCAGCTCGGGCCCCATGTCGGCGTTCAGCAGGGAGGGCCGGGGAGGCGGTGCGTTCCCCCACCGTGCCCCGCCGTTCTCCCCGGCTCCGGGGGCTCAGGGAGATCTGGGAGCACCCCGCGCCGGCCCCACAGGCCGCGGCGCCCCTTCGCCGGTGGCCGCGACCGCCCGGGCACAGGGCGGGGCCGGGGGAGGGCGGTCCCGGCTGCACCGCCCCCGTCTCTGCTCGGCCTGGGCCCGGCGCGGGGCCGCTGGCGNCGGCGGGGCTTGCTGGGAATGGAGGAGAGTCGGGCCGGGAGGAGAGGGGAGCCGAGCCGAGCCGAGCCGAGCTGGGCCGGGCCGGGTCGGGCCGGGGGCGGCCGGCCGGCCTGAGGCGCCGAGCGCGGCCAGAGGAGCGGCTGTCTCCGCTTCGGACCGAGGCTTGACTCCACCTTGCTGGCGGAGACTCAGCTTCTCACCCTTCCAAACTAACATGCTGCCCGAGCTGGGAGTAAGCCTCACTCTGCTGGCTGGCACGCTGTGTCCGGGCGTCCGGCAGCCTAGTCCGTTTCTCCTCCGGTATAACTTTTTATCTCTAGAGTTATGGTAGTTCTGTCTTTTGTACTGAAATCCCGAACTTTCTGTCAAGGATAAGTGTCTTTAATGATGTCTTTTGTATTTTTGCCTAGAGGAAAGTAAATGTGCACGTTGCAAAACCTTGGAAGCGTAGGATTTCATGCTGCTTTGTCACATGGCTTTTGTTACATGGGTATTTAATCCTCGAGCTTGTAAATTTGCTTGGCTGTTTTAGAGTGGATGAACTTGATAGATGCTCATGTAAATGCATCTGTATAAACACAGTTTATAGGTTTTCTTCTTTACCTGGCCCTTTCGTACAGGCAATCCATTTTTCTTAAGTAGTGCTATGGCATTACAAGTATTTTTCTTTGAAGTGTGACTGTTTTGATCTTGACTTAAAATGATGTCTCGATATGAATGACCCTGAGACGTCTCCAGTTAATTCTGAGAGGCAGAGAGATAAATTAATTACAGCATTAACATAGAGAAGGGTATAAGCAGTAGCAAGAAGCTGCTTTTACTGAGATTCTGCCCAGTTTTGTAAAGAAACTCACATTTGTTACATAAAAGTGGTTGCCCAAGTTACAGTGGTGTGGTCAGTCTTTTTTTTTTCTTGTGCCAAGTCAATAGGAGATTTACTATTCCTCTTTTCCAGTGGTTTTTATAGACTTACTCTGCACAGTTGTTCAGGTAGGGGTTCTTCTGTGGTATTCCTTGTTAATGTACCTTCTTCCTTTTATGCCATGCCTGTTGTTGGAACCCAGAGAAAACCTAATTTTTGTTTTCTCTGCAATTATATTAGTCATGATTATTTTTTTTCCTTTTTACCTCATGCAAAATACTTAAGTAAATGAAAGTGTGTACATGTTTACTTTCATAAAATGCTCATATTGTAATTGCCACATAGCGTACACATGTAAAGAGTGGCACAAGTACAGCTTCTGATTTCAGATCACTAAAACTGTTTTTTGTCCTCAAAGTGGATGCTTTGGCTGTAGGTGGGCTGTGTCTGCCAGGTGTTGTATGGATGCAGTGCAGACACAGCGGCCTTGGGAACTAATGGTGTGTGGCTGTGCTGCGTGTCACGCTGCTGCCTGTGCTCCAGTATCAGAAGTGAGCACTGATATGGAAATGCAGATTTATGAGTTGACCTTCATTTTATTATCTGTTGATGTATAATCTGGGACTATATATACACCAAGCAGCTCTAATAGGCACACCTCATGCCTCTGCTCTGCTGTGGGTGAATCGGTCACAGAGTGCTTGTTGTGCTTGTGCTGTGGAGACGATTTCAGGAGAGCGCAGAGCACGCCCAGCTCCTCTGGTTTCACTTGTGGAAACCGAGTACTGCCGTCTGTGTTATCATGCTTGTTAATCTCCAGTGGGTTTTATAGTGTTTCTGGCTAAGTTTACTGAATCTCTGCAGGTAGTTGGATGAAATCAACAGTTTTTTATTAATTTTGAGTCCTTCTGAATTTCCGAAACCTTAAGCTTTCTGAAACCATAATCTTTCAGTAATCTGATGCCAGAATTTGTTTAGATAAAGATTCAAGAGCCCCTAGAGCTTGACAAAAGTCCAGTTGTTCCTGTACTTTATAAGCCATTGTCTCAGTTCTCTATATAAGTTTTACAAAAGTTCCCTGTTAGGAGTTCAACTGATAAAGTGGTCATCTGAAGATTTTTTAGCTGATAGCTTCATGTGAAGTTTATTTTGCAGTGCAACCTGCTATAGTAAAGTACTAATGAGTGTGTTTAAGTACATACTTGACTCAAAGCTATGCTGATTCTCTGAGGCTTTGTGAGTGAAGTAGTTAGAAAACATCCAATGCTGTCTGCTTAAAAAGATGGTCATCCACAAATAAGAATGGTATTATTCTTATTCAGTAAATGCTGATCTCCTTACAAAGTAATTTACTGAATAAGTAATGTACTCATACCATTGTAGGTTTGTTTTGTTTTGGATTTTTTTGGTGGTTGACTTTTTGCTGCTTGGCTAATTGGGGCTGGCTTCTGCAAGACTTGCTCAATAGCTAAGAAGATGAATGTGAAAATGGGTATTTACTCAGTGCCCATTTCCTGTTCTCCCTCACATGTCCCATGTTCTGGCCTGTCCTCTTGTGTCACTGAGAAGGCAGTGGATAACTTGCAAGGCATGCTCTGCAATTCAGCTGATTGCTTCTACTGGCATTCTGTTTTTCAGTGTTCAGTAGGTTCTTCTGTGCCTTGTAATTGCTCAATACAGATGATCTTGTCGTTTCAAAAACGTAATGCAATAAGATAGTAACCACTAAAGTTTTAATGCTATAGTTTGTGATGTGTTGTATGGTTTCTATTTCAAATGCTTTTTTCCTCAACTGTAATTCAGATTCCATGTTAGTTTCCATTGTTGGAATGGCACTGTACACAGGCTATGTGTTCATGCCTCAGCACATCATGGCAATATTGCACTACTTTGAAATTGTGCAGTGATGAAGAACGTATTTTCAAGAAGTAACTGGGCTTTGAAATCTGGTCTGCAAAGAAGAATGAACCTCTTAGTTTTAACAAGATTTCTACTGATGTCCAAAAGACACAATTATGACTCTGAAGACTAGGAAATGAGATATGTAGAGCAGGGACGTGAGATGTCCCCTATATTGTGTTCATTCCCTTTAATTTTACAAGATACACCCTTGTATAGTAGTTTTGTCTACTTTAACATTGTGATTGTACTTTGATATCAGTATTTTCTTAACTTTGTGACAGTTTCAATATTGCACTGTGAAAGCTTTTCTTAATTGTAATTTTCAGTAAATCTTAATTGCCTTCTATTTTTAATCAGAAAGTCATCTTATTAAATGGGGCTTAAAGCTTTTGCTATTGTATGGTATGTATTTGCCTGGATATTTCTATTAATGCGTTTTGTAAGAAAATACATCTAGATTCATATTAGAGACATGGATATATTAGTCTAATGCTATTTACAAAAGTTAGTTTGTATGACTGAACTCAGGTGTACTGTTTGCTGTCCAAACTTTGTTCAACAGTATATTTGTGCATATCACCTAAATTTGGAATTGGCAATTATTTCAAGTTTCTGTATTCTATCTGTTGGAGGAGGGGAGATGAGGCATTGAAGCTGAGTGAAGACTGCATTTGTTATGTTTGAAGTAGTGCTGTGGTTCTGGGCTCGATCCGGGTGGGGGGGGGAGAAATGGACTTTTCTTTACTGGCATTGGCCCCATATAAGGCTTTGGGATAGCACTTTAAATCAACCCTGTTTTTCTAGCTACCAATTCAATTGTACTTTTACAGGATGCTTTGTTATGTTCCAATAACTATGGTTTCTGCTGATTTTCACTCAACAGTTTAACTGTGTCTAGGTTTTCAAGGGGTTTTCTATTGCTGCTAGTGTTCCAAACATGTTTTCGCTACAAATGACCAAAATATAGGGGTTTCAATGGACTTGAGTTACAACTACAGCAATAAGTAGCTGAATACTTGGCTGAAGTCCTGTCTTTTTTTTAATAGGGATTTTTTTCAGTTTTGTATTCTGAAATGTAAGATGGTGACAACTTAACTTTCCTAAGTGGACAATTTTTTGTTGTTGTTGTTTAAAAAATAAAAGTTAAAAAGCAGAGCTTTGATGCAGAACTTTCCTGGAGAAGTTAATGTGTTTCCAAGTGCTGCTTGCTTTTCTCAGAACTTTCCAAAAGTGATACTTGACCAAAGAACTGTGATTTTAATGGCCCAGTAAAAATAGGTACTGTTATGTCTTTTATGCAATGTTTGTTGACATCAAAAATTGTAGATGTCCAGTATCTACAGAGATACTGTCTTTTATTTAATTTTCTCAAAGGTGTACTCATGAGAAGAGTGTGTTTTTCCCTGTATTTAAAAACTTCATATGTATTTGATTAAAAACCCTGTTCTTACTTTGGGAGCTAAAACCACAGTGAGCCTTAAACTTCTTAGATAAACCTGAAGGTGGTAGGAGTCTCCCTCTAATTCAGTGCTTTCACTTATTAATAACTGGCTGACAAACATGGGTAGGTTTTTAGGATTGTGGGATTTGTTATTTTTTGGTGGTGTTTTATTGTGGTTTTATTTAAACATATCCAGAGTTGTATGTGAGCGTTTTAAGTGTATATATGGAGATAATGATAAATTAATGTACTCTTTTGGAAGTAACATGGCATAAATCCAATCTCTCTGTGGATTAAATCAATACTTGATTGTGATGTTTCTTTGCAAACTACCACCATGATTGATAACCTCTTTCTCAGCAGTAGATGTGTTATTTGTATGAGGGTGAGAAATTTCCTTCTGTGTGGTGGCATTAGGAATGTTAAGCATGATTTTTAATTGTGGAAGGTTTTATAAAAGGGCTTTGATATATTGACTTTTATTAGCTGTCTGCTTTTTGTTGAGAAAAAAAAAGAGTAACCACTAATTTCCAGTTGTTTGTGTTATGTTGGCTTGATTGATACCATACTTGAATTCAATTTGCTAATATGAGTAGTGTTTTTCAGTATTTCTTCTAGTACAAATCAAGAATCTTACAGTCTTGGGTAGTTCTTTTTAGATTCTGAATACTTTGTTAAAGATGGAGTACTTTCATTAATAAAATATGATGTGTTACTAAAGTTTAAATTTCTAGAAGAAAGGTTTTGCAGGGTGTCATTTTGTTAAGGTTGAGCTAGTGAAGAAATGGTTCAAGTGATTATTACAAAGCAGAACTTTCTTTTTTAAAGTAAGGATATTGCTAGGGATTTAATTAATCATTACATTTGAATCATAATAATGTATCATAAGGCTACCAAGTTGTTTTCCCACTGCAGTCTGCTTTATTGTCTTACTAGTTGGGGGATCATGTCCTCTATGATAGAACCATAAGCTTTTTCTGTGCAAGCTGGAGGTCGAGGGCAGTTCAAATATCATTTGGAGGCAGCTGGTCAGTTATGCTTTTGTTCAAACATGTTGATAACAGTTGAGGCGTTAGTAATGTAGATAAAATTTGAAAAAAACAGTTGTGAGAAATGAGAAAAAAAATGGCTTGAGAGACCTGCAAGTGGCTGTATGTTAATCTTTTAATAGTAATAGCTCTTGGGGTTTAGATTGTATCATTAGAAATAAGCATTTAAAAATGCATTCGATGTGTCATATAGCAGAACTGATAATTCCAGTTCCTGGCAGGCAGACTGAGCTGGGGCAACTCCCTGTGCTGGAGGCCCTGGGGCATTCAGAGCCAGCTCTGCTGGGCACTTTGGCTGCCTCCAGGGCTGGGTACTGTAGAATTATTTATTAAAAACCTTTGCAGAAGGAGCTGCTCTAACCAAAACAGGCATTGTATTGCAGGATGTCAGCTGGAGCCAGAAACAGATCCAGGACCTGTGTGGGGTATGTACAGCTGGAATCAGTTATATCTTTTTATATATATATATATACACCCACACTCTGCTCTTTAAATGTGTGTGTATGTATATATACTGTTTATTTCTTGTAAAAAATGATTATATGACAATTAGTTTGGAGACAGAGGCTGTGGGGTTTCTTTTCTGGTTTCTTAACAACCCTATGAAGGAAAACACCAGAGAATCCTGAAGTGATACTTGACAAAATTTTGCAAGAAATACATTTGTATATCCATCAATTAAAAAGAAAAAGGTGTGAAAGGAGCATAGCATTGTAAAGAGGAATATTGTGTGATAGATGGGCATTGTGAGCATAGCATTGTAAAGAGGAATATTGTGTGATAGATGGGCATTGTGTTACTGCAGATTGGTTCCAACTGGTGTGGTGTGAAGCATTGCCATATTCCATTCAGGTGAAGAAATGAAGTGTGCGTTACATATGCTGAAGAAGGGGTACTTGCTGTTGACTAACACAAATAAAGGTTATACTGAGGTGAAGAGACACAACTTGTAGAGATTGGGAACCATGGGCTGCGCACAAAGCTGTGGACAGAGCAGCCATCCTCTAAATACCAGAGCAGTGGACTCTGGAATTGGCACCCCAATAAAGGTTTTCAGTGCCAGAAGTTATTGCACCTGCTTCTTTGCTCATGTTTTCTACAACTGCTGTCATAAGAGAACAGTTTTCCCCCTCTTGCTGACATTTTAGCCTGATACCAGTGTGGTGCTTTTGTCTTTTTTTTTTTTT
>VXAC01006999.1:103675-276703 GCA_013399225.1 Rhipidura dahli
TTTTTTTTCAGACAAAAGGAAACCAAAACTGCTATGCATTGTTTCTCTGTTTGATCTGCCAGGTCAGCCTTAAACAGCAGTCATTGCTAAGCACAATAGCTGCAGCCTTTTCTGCCTTTTGTTTGTGTAGTGATGATTTAAGAAGAAAATCTGGTGTCATAGTCCAGAGCTGGATCTGCCCTCTCCTTGTAATGGAGAGAGATGAAACTCTAGGTCTGATCTAGATTCTGGTGTGGGATTTGGGCAGAAACACCTCTGCTTTTCATAACCTTCAGTGCACCACAGGATCCTCAATCCATCTTAACTAGCATTGCATGATTGAATACTAAGAAGTTACAAAGTCATGAAGATTCTCCCTGAGTGTTTAACTGGGTAAGAGTTGAACAGGCTTTGATATAAACCTGAGTCAAACACTGATCTGATTTTTAAAGTAAAAGATCTGTCACACAGTTGGAACTAATCAACACTTCGAGGTGATTAAGTGATCAACACTTCAATAATCATGTCTGATGTATCTGATTTGTATTTATGCTTGTATCTGCAGGTGGAATTGTCTCAGCATGTCTTGCATTTTGTATTCTTTGCAATTTGAGATAGCATGTCTCAGGCCCAGATTTTGCAAGAAGAAAATGTACTACATAACCCCCAAAAGAACTTCTTTGGGAAAAAAAAATATCATGGCAATGACTGATATTATTTGTCTTTTCTGTGAAATTTGTTTGTGTCTACTGAGGCAGAAAAGTCAAGTAGTTATGATCACATTGGAATTTAAACCAAAAGTCTTCTGGCCAAGATTTATGTTCTTTCCCACTTCTGTAATTGGCTGTTGTCATCTCTTCCTTCTAGATGTTTTTGCTGCAGATACTTCAAAAAGGAAGAAATGAATGCCTCAGGACACTTTGCTCTGTGTTGCTATTAAATACACACTGGTAAGGTTATGAAGTTCTGGAAGATGTCTCTGAATAATATTCCTGCTGGAATAATAGGATTATCCTATCAGCTCATCTGAGGAATGATCCAGAGACATGCATGCACTCTTAATTTGCATAACTAGTTAGTATCTAGGTGCCAGACTACTGACAGCTTATTATTTTGCTCATCTTACGTTACCAGCTCAAAGTAAGCATTTTTTAGAGAAAGCCTCCTGTGCCACATCCCAGGATCCGAGAAGTTTGTATGCTTGCTTAGGTAATACTTCCTGAATTTTAATCAGAATTAGAAAATAGTTCCCAAACTCAGGATAGAATTGGGTGGTGATTATATGAAGTGAGGTATGTTTTGTTGTTAGACTTGTTTAAAAAAAAAAAAATCTTCAAAACCCCTTCTGTGTTGTAGAGTATTTCAGTAGGTTGGTCAAAAATGTTGTGCTCAGCTCAGTGTGACTGGGGATGAAATGTGCAGTTTGTTTGTCTTAGACCACAAAGAGGGACCACTGAAATCTTGGTTTTCTAATCAAATGGAAAGGTGAACTTCACTGGATAGGGATCAAGGGGCTATCTGTACCCAGAGAATAAGAGACAACCTCTGGATGTGAGGCCTTCTGGGTCAGGACACAGCTGCAGGGTGTCCCTGCACTATGTGATGGTGCCTAATGCTGAGATCAGAAATACCCTGTGGAAGGACTTGTGCCACTTCTCTGCATTTCCTTGAAAAGAGAGTTATATTAAGCTGTGCTTACATTGACAAAATTTCAAGTGTGAGAGGTCATGAAGAAGTTGAAGTGAAGCATGCCAGCTCTGGTCTCTGCTTTGTGCTGTGTGGTGTGAGGCAGAGGGCTGTTAGGTATCTGCATGGCATCTTGGGTTTCCATGCTGCCTCTGCTCAATGTCATGTGCACATGTGAGCAAAAATGTTCTGTCTTGTGCCTTTTGAAAAATCATAAGGCTTGTTCAGAAGAGTGACAAGAGTAGCTCGAGTCTTTTGTTCCTCGTTTGTCTGGTGACTGCAGTCTGGGGAGCAGGTGCTACACTGAGGACAGGCTATAAAGGAGATATATAAAAGCATTGCTTAGACAACCAGATGGCCTTATAAGATTAAATTACGTGTTATGTCGGTGAGGGCAGTGGTGGATATTCTCACACCTTGACTCTAGAATGGCTTCTGACTCACTCTCCCTCAGTGTTTGCATGTGGACCAGAGGAAGTATGAGTAAAGCGAATGGACTTGGTGGTTTGAACTGGATGGATCACTGTACTCTCATCAGTTGCTCAATGTTAATTTGTGAAGTGGCTAAAAGTGGAGTACCCTGTAAGGTGATACTGGGGCTGCTGTTCAGTATCTTCGTAGCTGACCCTAATTATTAGATAATGTTCCTCTGTGGGAAAGAGAATTAAGATGCTGCAAGATAGAGCCTGGGTTCAGAGTTTCGCTGACAGAAACCTCAAGCTGTTTGACAAAGAGAAGTGCAAAATTCTCAGCTTTGCTGAGACAGATCCTGGGAATCAGTGGTATGTGTTGAACATTAGCCAGCAGTGAATTCAGGTCATAAATATGGGAGCCTGGATGCTACCCTATGGCAGGAGAATGTGGCTGCCAAATGGAGGGAAATTATTGTCCTCATCATGCTGCTGAAGCAGCTGCTGCAATACTGTGTCTGGTTTTGAGCTCTTTGATTCCACAAGGATGGTAAGAAACTATCCAGAAGAGACTACATAGTTAGGAGTTAGAAACAGGTTTCCTAGAGCCGTTGTGAAACCTTTCTCCTAGAAGGTTTTCAAGACTTCTCTGGACAAAGCCATGCCTAACCTGATTTGAGCTAGTGTTGGCATTAGTCCTGCTTTCAGTGGGAGGCTGGACTAGGTGATCTCAGGAAGCACCTTTGAAACAGCTTTTCTATTGTTCTTTAAAGACCAAGGAAGAAGTCAGGTGAAGGACTATGAGAAAAACATTTACACGATTGGAACAGCAACTGAAGCAGGAGGCATTAGGAGAATGATACAGAATTCAAAATGTTAGAAGCTCATAGGATGGCAGAGTGAAAGTATAGGGAAGGTGCTGAGATGACAGTGGTGACATGATTCCAAGATGATCTTTGCAGCAACATTGCATTTCTCTCAATGCTATTTTCAGTCAGTAAAACATTATAGTTAATAAGACTGAAACCAACAGAACAAACCCCACTATTTTCTGAGCTTGAAATGAGATAAAAAAATCAAGAGAGGCATCTGTTGCAATATTTTGCAAGTATGTTTCCTATAAAACTGAACAACTTGCAAGCTGAGCAGAGTTATTTACCTTTTAATGAGCTCTGTTTCCAGAACAGGTGTCTCATGGACTTGCCCTGTACTTCGTTGTTATTTTTGCCTTGGAATATGTGTCCTGAGTTGTCTTCTGGCCTTAAACATTGATTCATCCTTTCTCATATTTGAGGACTTCTGTATTTGAGTTTTTTAATTTCCTACTCTGTTAAGAAATAAAAATCTTTCCTCTCATTTTCTGTATAGTATTGTTTCTGGAAGAGAACAAAAAGAAGAATCTAATTTCCACTAATTCAGTTTGAGGCTTTTCCATGTAGAACTTGAAAATAGCTTACTTTTGGGAGCTTGTTCTTCTCATGAAAGGCCCAAAACTGTAAACCAGGGAAAATAAGCTTGTTTTTGCAGTAAGTATTTATGGAGTAATTTTTTCTTTCCTTTTCGTTATTATAGAATTGCTGTTAATGCTCTTTTGAGAATTCTCAAATGATATGTGGTTAAGAATTGTTAAAAAGGAATCCTCTGTTTTTTCCCAGACCTGGATCTTCCTTAGTAAGCAAAAAAGGCACCTTGTAAAGAACTTTTTTATTGTAGGGGTCAGAACACTTATAAATGCCACTTAGATGCCTTCTGTCAGAGAGTAGCTCTTTATTTTTTGTCCTTGTGCAGTAGCTGAAAAGAGAGAGAGTTTTTCTTCTTTCTAGAGCTGATTTTTAACTTCTTTGGACTATAAGGTCTCTGTGATCTTGGCAAAAATGAGAATCCCTGTAACTCGAATTCCTCTCATCTCTATGTCCAGTCTAATGGGTATGGGATGTGGTTACCCCTTCTAGCTGAAGTTAATGTCAGCTTTACTTAGGTAGCTAAAATGCAGGTCACTCACCTGGGGGAAACCCAGCTTCCAGTCATTGTTTTCACATCTAAATAAATTTAAGAGAGTATCTGGGAGACTGTAGCATCCCTCTTAGCAGGTGTCCAGGTTAGGTATCCCTCGACCACACTGTGTGTTTGGCCTCAGGTACACTGGCTGCCAGTTTTTCTTTGCACCTGATTGAAAATTTCATGCTGGAAATGAAGGAGATAGATTTTCCATTGGCAACTCAGTTGATATAACTCATGGCACCTTTACCTGATCCCTGCAATTCTCCTGGGAACAACAGGACTAAATTCAGTGACTTGTTTTGAATGACAGCACTCCAGGAATTAGAGCTCACCTCTACAGTGTGGGGTGAAGCTTGTGAAAATAATCTCTGCTCTCCATTTAATTAGCCCATTTGTCATACCATCTTGATGTACTGGTATAACAAGCCAGGATATCAAGTGGATTAAAAACATCAAACAATTGCTGTGGTTCTAAATGAGCTGTAAGTCTAAGGTTTCTAGTCTAAACAACCTTCTTCCAAAGCCATCAGCAAATGACAACCCTGCAGGAATTACTCCTTAACAAGGGTGCTGTCAAGTGAGCTGTGGAGTTTACACTAGTGAAAAGGAAATGGCACCTGTCTGTCTGCAAGTGGCTGATTCCCCAGCTGCTCCCAGCTGTGTGCTTTTGCAGAGCTCTGCTCTAATTGGAGATCAGTTTTGGGGACTGCTAGCACAGAAAAATGCAGTGCCTGGTTTTGAAGAGAAGGGAGTCTATTTTCATGATCAGTGGGATCTTCTATAGTATGGAAGCTTAAAAGTGGTCTGATTGTTCTTGTCCCTATGTGTCTTTCAGGATGCTTTTTGTATGTGTCATATGCTTGTACAAATAAAGAAACAAACCAGGTAGTCTCTTGTGCAATGGGGCTACTACCCTTCCAGTTGTAATGATTTTCCTTATTTCTAACCATAATCCTTCTTTTCCTTAAGCCTTTTGCTACCTGTCTTGTCTACCATGTGCAAAAATGTGTGATCTTTCGCAACAAGTTTTTATATATTTCAAGGCAGGAGGGACAAGACAGAGAATTAATAATCTTCCATAAGCTAAATTGCCTCAAATATTTTCTGAAACAGGATGTTACCTCATCCGAGGCCTTATAAGTGCCAACTGAAGTAGACAAATTGTATCCTGAAAACCACATGAAATAATCCTGTTCATACATCCCTGTCCAATGTTTCTCTTTTCACAATGGCATTATATTGACTTGTGTTTTGCTTGGTATCTGCTGCCTTCCCCTCCTCTTAATAGCTGTTACTTTGCCAGCCATTTCCTATCCCAAAGTCATTAATTTGGGTGTTATTTTGAAAATGCAGTGCTTGACATAAATTCCTGCTTGGTTTGTGTCCTTTTTCCTTTTCCCAACTGCTTTCCAGTTTGTTTATGTTGAATTCTGTTTACCATCCAGTGCAGTTCTTCCTACTTTCTCATGTGCAGACTTAATAAGGTTGTTTATTCCATTGTCCAAATTATTAGTGAAAGCACTGAAAGAAGCTGAAGTGGTGCAGTTATCCATGAAATACCCACCTCAATGCATTTTTTTTTTGAAAGGGAACCACAGATAACTACCCCTTAGGAATAGTGTCTGATGACTTTTGCAGGCATCCTATGGTGGTTTGATCTAATCTTTGCTTCTGCAGCTTACTTACAAGTGTGTCATACTGGGTGATGTCAAAGGCCTTTACTGGAACTGAGCTTTGACACTGATTTCTTTTTCCTTGTCTACAAAGCCTCTTGGTCTGTTGTGGAAGGAAAGTAGATTGGTTTGGTATGATTTGTTCCCTACCATTCATCTGCTTTAGTGCCTTTGGTGGGTTTACAGATGGTATGATTTATTCCAGTAATTTTCTGGTAATTGAACATGACAGGTTTTTAATTTGCAGCTCCTCTTCTTTTCTCCCCTTGTTAGAGGTGCTGTAGATCTTCTGCCTTCTAGAAACTGCCTACGAGTTCCTCGGGATGACTACTTCCTGTGGGTTTTTATTATTATCCTAGAACAGACAACATCATGCTCTACCAGTGTGAAAAAGGATGGCCAAGTTATCATAAGCTATTGTTCCTACTGGGGATTTTGACATTAATTGTTGTGGACTTCTGTCATTTTAAAATATTTTTCTGTTTTGAATTCCTAAGCTAAATTTCCTATTCTTCTAGCTGCCAGAGTGTATATGTTAATGTTCCTTCTTAGTTGCATCTCATTTTGTCTTACCATTCCTGCTTTTGTCTCTGGGCACTCCTACTATTCTTTTACATGCATCTTTAACAGTAAGACCTAGATTGTTTTCTGTATATTTCCCTGTTTTTATGGGAGGTGAATAAAGAGCTTTTGTGTAATTTTTTTGAGGAACTTGCACCTTAAGTCCTCCTTTATGGTGTTTTTTTTTGTTTTTTTTTTTTTTAATTTCCTAAATACAGATTTTGAGTTTGTAACAGGCATCTTTCTTTAAATGTACCTTGTATTGAAGGTAATTTTCTTAATTCCTTTTACTCAGTCTTCCAAAGGATCAGTCAGTCTGTCATTCCTTGGTTGCTGTCACTTTTGGCTTCCCAGGTGATCCTTCCTTGCGTGTTAGCACCAGATCTAGCAAGGCTTCCTCGTGTTCCTCTACCTTCCATGTCAGAAATAATTTTTGTTATCACCATCCACAGGGCTGTGTCCTGCTGTGCTCCCCTCCCATGTTGATACGGCTGGTTCTCCATTCTCTGAAATGGAGAGCAGAGCTTTGTGTACTGAGGCTGAGAAAATAATCAGATTTTCATCAAAACTTGAAAAGCCAAAAAATTCCACAGAAACCCTGGGTGGTTTTGTGATGCTCGCTGCTGAAAGTCCCCCCTTTCTCCTAAAAGAAACTGAGCAGGGACAGGGAAAACGGTACTGCAGGATTATACAGGTCATAGCAGCAGACAATAATTTAATGACTCCTCTTCTTTAGATTTTATCTAAATTCCATCTGGGGAAAACACGTCGTAGCTTGTTTTGAAGCTGTGCTGAAGCCAGTAGGGTACAGCCTGTCACTTTGGGTGCCTCTAAGGAAGGGTGCCGCCGTGGCCGCCCTCGGCTCCTGTGTCTGTCTGTGAGCGCGGCTGCCGCAGGTGCGCTGCCTCGGCCGCCGGCGCATCGCTGCTCTGCTTTGGACCTCTGCCAGCCCCGTGCCTTCATGGTGATGGCAACAACAGGCTGCAAGTAGAAGACTGGCCTCTGGTTGTCTTGAGCCAATGCTCTTACTTCTCTTGTTCTGCTCAGTTTCCTAGTTGTCTTCCGATAGAGCAGGGCTTAGGTAACTGCTGTTAGAGTAGCAATTAGCTTGGCCGAAATGTCGAGGAATCCCAGCCCTGTTGGAGTCAGTGGGATTGCTGTCACTGATGTGCCAAGTGCCACGATTTCATCTCGGTGAGTCTGGTCTGTTTGGAGATACTGTGCTACTTTGCTGTATTGCATGCTGAGTGCAGTGTATTTAGCGCTTACTTATTCTCCCTTTGTAAGTGGTTACTTAAAATTTAAACCTTAAGCCAACTAAATCCATTGTGGTGTAGCTGAATATTTGTGAGAAATAAGTGAAAGTCTATTCTCAAAACATTAACACTTGTATTTTCCTTGCTCTGAGTGTAAATGCTTCTGTAAAGGGAAGGTAGCACTGGTGAAGGGGGCCGATTTGAAGGCTTTAAAGCTGGAGATCTCTATCTTCAGGGCAAATCAGCCGGGGACTTCTGATGCAAGATCCTTGGCTGAACAGTTCAGCTCTGCACAGGACCGAGAACTTCAGGTAACCCAAGCTGACTACAGGACAGCAAATAGTTCAGTCTATGGCAGCACAGAGCAGTTCCACGAGATTTTTTTACCTTATTTCTTATAGTTCAGTTATACTGAACTTCAGTGAAGAATAAAATTAAAATATGCTTTCTGGTGAGAGCCCATTTGCTGTACTTCATAAGGAGTATATCTCTGCCAAACTGCCTGAACCTCTCACAATTTAGATTGCACTTTAGGCTGTGCTTGGGGAGTTGCCATGCAACCCAAATGTGACGGGTGGGACCGGGGCGTGCTCTGGAAAACTGGGGACAAAGATTCCTACTGCTTGTCTTCTGCACATTGATTTCCACTCATTTGAACACAGAGCTTGGCAGCAGCTGAGGAAGTGGAAGGTAATCAGGGATAACTGAGAAGAAAATGATCAGATTTTTAATTCCTGCAGACCTATAGTGGTGCTAAACACAATCTTTTTGACATAATGAAGGGCCAAAAATTGGGTAATCCAATCAAATTAATTCCATACCTTTTCCCCTGCATCTGGTAGGGTGATAGGATGATTCAACCCTGATTTGAAGTACGGGCCATTTTATAGGATACAATGTTGAAAAACTGGTGATTATCTGAAAGATGGGATTACCTGGTATTGAATGTTTCTGTCTTCCTGAATGGAAGCTCATCATTATGACAGTAACACTGGAAATTGTTTCAAAATTTTGCTCATTAAATAATGTTTTCTTTATGAACCACTATATATATACCATTGATAATTGCAGTGATTATTTGTGTCTAAAGTCAACAGTTTGTGTTCACAAAGTGTTTCTGAAAGGAGATGCAGCCTTCCAGAAGGCATTAGTGATTCCTTTTTCCTAGAAGTCCCTTCTGAAGGCCATGACCAATGGGCAGCTGAGGAAATTGGTTAACTAGGTGTGCTGAGTTCAAGCCAAGCTGTGCTGGACAGTTTGTGCTAGAGGGTTTGTGGGTTGTCCACAGTGGTATGATCTGCTTTGGGAACAGAAGGGACTGACTTTCTATTTTATACTGACTTATCCCGGAGTCTGTGTCAATTTTGTTGGTGTTTTTTACTATAGTAATTAATTTCTGCATTCTGTGAGTGTACTGTGCTACATCCTATCGTACACACATTGGCTGCCACATGCTGGCGGTCTTAGGTCTCTCTTTATGCACAAGAAGCTGAAATAACCCTTTTTCTACAGTATCTTCTTAGTTAGCCACCACCACCTTGCTGTCCCTGGCCAGCCTCAACTCCTATTTTGTTTTCTAGAACTGGTTTCAGAGGATCTTTGGGGTACTGGGAAGCATGGGGTTGGTGACTGTGCCAGCAATGCAAGTCAGAACTGATGGCCCCAGAGCCATCACCTGTTGTGATGTTTTCCTGACACTTGTGAAGGGTGGGAGGTGTGCTGCATAACAGGATGGTGTCTTGGGTGTCTTTTTGTTATGGATCTAGGTATTTGTGGTCAAGCCTGGGCAGGAACGTGAGAACCTAGGTGACAAAACAAAAGCATGGAAGTTTGTAACATTGCTCGGTAAAGAGGGGTATTGAGGTGAAGAGTAAATATCCTGGCCTCTGGACTGTGAGTTTAGGCAGATGGTATTTGTACACTGTAATTGTGCTTTTATCACAGCCAGTGAAACTTCAACAGGAGAATATGGAGCCAAGTACAGGTCTGTGCTCTGACGATGGTGGAGCTGAGTGAGGATGGCGTGTGCCCACAAATGCACTCAACTATTGAGCAGTGGCAGGAGCACGCTCCATGTGTGTTGTCTTCTGTGGTGCACAGAGATCAGAAAAGTTATGATTATTTTATGGCTTGTGGGTTTAATGAAAGCTCTGAGAAACCTGGTCTTTTTTATCTCCTCTTAAAACTGACTTTCTGTCATTTTTGGTTTGAAAAGAGTATCTGCATTGAAAAACCTGTTGTAGGGGCACAAACCCGTATTTTTAGGTGGTTTATGTTTCAAGTCAAATATGGACATAGCTGCAGTGCTTAACGGGTAGGTTTGAAGCTAAGTTAAACATGGTATTCTTTCACGTCTTTCTCCTGTTCTTGATCTGCTGTGCAGTAAAAGGGAGACACAAGAATGACTATGCCTGTGCATGGCACAGAAGAAAATACTCTGATCTCATCACCATCTCTGTTTTGCAAATATATCCAGAGCACAGTAGTTGACAAACTCTTATTTGTCTGGTTCCTAATTCCCCTTTGAAATGTGTTACATGCCAAAGTTTATCTGGAGTCTCCAATGCCTCATTTTAGGTCCAAACAGACATTAATTAGAGGCATTAAGCTCTTTGCTGCTCCTAAGCTTTTCATACATCACAGCTGGAGTTTGTTTGTATTGCAACTCAGTGCCAAACAAGGCACATCCAAGTGCAGGCTCTGCACACAGTCAAAATCTTTAATAAACAAAGTGAGGTTAAGCCCATTCTTTATTAAAAAACAAGAAAAAAAAGAAGAAAAAGAAGAAGGAGGGGGGACTCTTTTCAGTCTTGAAATCCTGAAGGGTTTTTTTGTTTGTTAGTTTTTAGTTTTTGTTTTGTTTTCATTTTGTTCTTGTTTTTAACTTAATACTGTTTTGGAAACAGAATTCTTATTTTTATGAAGATGAAAGTTGACAAGACTGCTCTTTTCTGTTTTCCTACTTTTGTTCTGCTGTTGGCCCTCTCCCCTCTTTGCTCACTGTTTTCACTTTCAGTTTTCCAGGCTATTTTAAATTTATGCTCTTTCTGATTGCACTGAAGGTCTGTTTCCTAATCCATCCCATTTTCTGAGTGTTTGTTTGGTTATAGTTTTCCTTGTTTTGAGTCTATTGAGGCAAGGATGGTAATACTTTAGCTTATGGATATCCTCTCCATATTTATTACCCTACTGTTCTGGTTTTATTTGGTGTGATTTTTAGCACACCCTATAACAAATAGTGCCCAGGACTTTAAGCTTTCTCAACATTTTGGTTTACACTTGTGTTGTCTTTGTTTGCTGAAGTAATTTTCATACAGTAGCTGGTTAGGATAGAACTGTGGATTGCTAGTTACAGATTATCTAGGAGCTCCCCTGGTGAGCCACAGTCCATATGTTGGTTTGGCTTGGTCTGCCATAAAATCACTCCTGATTATTACTTAGTGCCTTCTCCCCGCCACAGCTTCTGGGTATTAATAGAGGTCTAATTATTAATAATTGATATTATTAATTATAATTAATAATTTGAGAGGAATTGGAATTAATAATTGGGAATTGTCAGGGAGGGCTTGTACAACCAGGTTGCTGACTATTTTTATCAGAAGTGTCTAGTGTGGGGAAGGAACAAGTAGCTGCTTTTGTAGTTTTCAAAAGTCCATACGAATCTTACCTCCATGGTGAAATGTGGCACAAGTAGGTGGTTCTGCTGTGTCAGATGCATT
Source organism: Rhipidura dahli (assembly GCA_013399225.1). NCBI lineage: Eukaryota > Metazoa > Chordata > Aves > Passeriformes > Rhipiduridae > Rhipidura > Rhipidura dahli. Next base: position 114,961 of record VXAC01006999.1, read on the forward strand.
TGCTGGCCACCAGGAGCACGGGTCTGGCCCGGGTGTACTCCTACCACACCTCTAATTGCACTGTGGTTATATGTCTGATCTGGAAAGAATTTTACCTGACCTCTTGATCAGAAGTGTTTCAGCTACTATTGGGCAATGTGTCCACATTTAATTACTGCAGATGAGACCAGTGAGTGACACTGTTCCACCCTGTGCTTTTGGTGCTGAGGACCTTGAACAGACTTTTGTTCCTCTTGTCCCTTTTTGTTTCATTTCTTCAGACAGTGTAATGATCAGCTTGCTAAGGATCAAAGTTAGTCTGATGTAAGGGGGAGGCAACTCTCATGTCTCTGCATGTCTGCGGGTTTTTAAGTCAATAAATTGTTTGTTTTGATGAGCAGACAAAAGAAAAAGAGAAAGGCAGTGTTAGGATAGCAAAATCTGAGTTCCACAGAAAAAATTATGCTGGACGTGGCTTTGCTCGTGTCCCATTCACATGCAGGATCTGCAGCATTTGCTTTGTTGAACTAGATTGATGCCTGTCTAACCTGAGACATCACCAGTGCTGGAGATTTTGTAACATCCCTGCTGTGTCTATTCCCCTGCACAGGGGAATGTGCATTTGGTAAATTAATGAGTGGTTATTGATTAATAACCTTAATTAAGTTAATGACTCCAGTCAGTTGCTGACTCCACTGTCACTCTGCACCCTTCTTTTGGATTTTGTGATGGACAGGGAGAAGGTAAGCCGACGTGGGTGGTGCCATGCCTGAGCAGTGCTTACCTCTTGTAGGTGCACCCTGCAATCCCCAGGGATGGGTGCTGATGCTGCGTGCAGGTGGCCTGACTGTGGTGCTCACAACTCTCAGCACTGCAGAGAGGAGGGTGAATCTGCACTGGCCCATGACTGTAGATGTTTATTGCTTTCTGAATTTAATATTGAGGGGTGGCCAGCTCAGTAATGATGAACCTTGCAGCCTGTCATGGAGTCTGTGTTCTGGAGGCAGATAGACAACATGTGCAAACACTTGTTCCCTTGTCATAATAGCAGTAATGGGATTACAATGTCAGCGGTGCTAATTGAAATTAAAGCCAGGTATGTGAAATACAGTGCAATCATCTAGAGCCAATTAAGCTTCATTGTAAACTGACAATGAATGTAGCTGCAAATTATATAAAACCTCAAGCTATGTGATAGTGGGATTAGTTTGTTTGCATTGGTACATCACTGTGTGTATCAGGCTGGCATGAATAGACTGGTTTTGACTGAAAAAACAAGCAGTACTTTCCTAAATTCTTCTTTGGTTGTTGATTTGTAACTCTTGAATGAGACCCACCATTTTTCAAGATGGTTGAAAAATATGTATAATCTCCTTGGCAATTTCTCACATTGCCTAATTTTTACTTTGATTAGATTGTTTGTATTCAGACTAATCCGCATTCCTAGGTTGTACTGGATGTACAGGAAAATAAAAAGGGAGACAGTAATCCACAACCTCTAAATGAGATTTATCTCACATAACACTTGAGATATGAAATATACTGCTACTGTGAGATACTGAGTTTCTGACAGTTCTTGCTCCTTCCTATTTATATAAATTGCCACCTTTCTGGTCCAGGTACTAATTCAGTCACCTGAAATAGTGCTACAGGACAGACCCATCTAAATGATGGTGGAAATGCTTAATTCCAGTGTTTCAAGTTTAGCAGCATCATGCTTCTGTCTCAGTCTCACTGACAGTTCATAAAGATTCAAACCTTTTAAAGTACAGGATGACAGCTGTGACTCATGGCCAGTGTATCTTGACATTTACCCTTGTGAGGAGATTTTTGTGACTCATTTGAGAACAGGCTGAGTTGCCTGATGTGCAATCACTGTACCTCTGAGAGTGAACCTTATCCCTCTCAAAATAGGTTTCTATACAAATTGTTCCTGTGAGAAGTGCCTCAGTGCTTGGGTGACTCAACAATGAAAATAGCAGTGGGTACAGAGCCCGCTCAACAGTAAGTGCCATAAAGAGTGAACGTCTCTCTGCTGATGTTCTGCCTCCTGCTATTGCCAGGAAAGAGCTCCCTTGACAGAACTCCAGGAGACACCAGAACTATTACTTCTCAAAAATACATGAGAAGCAGCTGCTTACCAATAGATTCATCTAGACTGCAATACTTGTCATTTCTTCAGAGTATCACCATGTCACAGTGAGCAAAATAGAACAATCCATCTTTCCAAAGATGAAACAGGAACAGAAGAGCTTGCCCTTAAATGAACGTCTCTTACACTGAGGGTCAGCCTCGTGTGTGTAAGTCATACAAGAGGTGAAACAGAGCTCTTCCTCATGTAGACACAGGCCACTTTTTGTCATTACAGCAAAAGTGAATCTTTTATGGTGAAGCAGCATTGGTGCTAGGCAGTTGTTTGGGCTGAGTGGTCATTGCAACCACCTAATGCTGTTTTTGCCTTGTTCAAATCCTGCAGTTCTATTTCCCCGTCCTCCCCTAAAAGTATTTGCTCTGACCTCAGGCTTCTGCTCATTACAGCTCCTGTCTCTTTGCTTATGAATCAAGCTCCATCACAAATATCTGCAGTTTTAATGCTTTGATGGTAACACTCCTGACATGTTGTTATAGCAACAGTGCATATACCGTATATTTCAGAATATCCCGCCTTATATCACTGAAATGAAATATTTTGTGTTCTATCAGGTACATAGAATCTGTGGTGTTTTAAAGGATATGTTGTAGCACCCATGTCCTTTTCTTAGATAATGGCTCCATTTCCTTGCACTTGCTCTGTACTTCCTGGGTGTCTAATCAACCATAACATTTGTGGCAGAGACACTGCCAGCGCTGATGTATCCCTTTTGTAATGGAGCAAGCAGAAATGCCTGTGTGCCTGTGGCAAAGAGCAGACAATTGATTTATACAGCAGCAGCAGAGGAGCCACTCTCTCCTGGAATAAATTAATGTTTGGAATTGAGATTGGGTGAGACCATAGGAAAAATAAGCTTATTTCAGGGGAGGAAGTGGGTTGCATGGCCCAAAGTTCACAATGTCCTTTGAATTACTGGGATGAAGCAGGACCTCCAGTGCTCTGAGGAGGGAAGATGAGAGGAAGTCATACTGGTCCTTCCTGATTCTTCCCTGTCCTACCGTGAGAGAGGATTTGTTTCTGTTTAAGACCTTTTTTCCCCCTGCAGCTGGATAAGTCTCCTGGCTGTCAGTCCCGGCTCTGCTCAGCCCAACACAGCCCTCTGCTGTGAGCGAGTGGGAAGCCTCACAGCCTGGCTTCAGCTCGTCTGCATGAGCCCGATTTTCAGACGCAGTTTTTAGGGATGTTGCCCACCTACTTTTCTTTTTTTACCGCAGGCTGGTATATCGTGTTTGCATATTCGTTCAATGCTACAAATGTTTTTCTTGGTTTGAAAATAAAAAAAGTCACAGATTCTCTCATAAATTTCACGGATGAACTCTGTCCCTGCTTCACCCCACCAAGAACCTCCCCAAGGAGACCCTCAGCCCACACTTGTGTGAGCACATGTGAAGGACAGCTCTGACGTGGGGGCTGTTTTCACAGGTTCTATCAAAGTACTCTCAGGGAAAGGAGCTGGATTTGCAAATGGGGTATTGCCATTTACAGAAAAAGTGATTTGAATTGCTGCAGTTTCTGGCAGATGACACCTAGTGGAAGTACGACCTTCTCAATAGTTTTACCATTGACAATAGGCTGTGCTGATAAATACGTGGGTTTACAAAGCCTTCATTTGCATCTGTTTCTGTGTGTTCACTGTCGAGGGGTGATCCCCTCTGTATTCTTATGGGAATTTGCTGCAGCCTGTTTCTCTTGGTACCCTATGAAGACACCTTGTTTTCTCCCTGGTGGCAAAAATACAAAAGGATGATGTCTGGATAAGTTAGTAGGCTAGAAAGCTTTTGAGTCCTTTGAAATGGACATGGATGAATACCTCCTGCACGTGCTCTGCTTTTGCATGCTTGTAACACAGAGATTAGAAATCTGCAGTAGAGCAGGGGATGGACTAGATGACCTGCAGAGGGTCCCAATCAACCTCAGCACCTCTTTGTGTAAGAGGCATATTGCTAAAATCAATATAAAGTGGTATGGGGGGTGGATATAATCTCACATACATGCAGGGCTGGGGGAGGAGGGTGAAACCAAAAAGAGGTGAAACTTCCCTTTTTTTCTTGTTTGTTGCTTACATCGATGTTATTAAACCAACCAATGTGTGCTCCTTTCAGAAATTGAGCGCAGAATGGGAGATCCTGGTGTTAGAGAGAAATGAAGGGCTGGTTTCCAGCAAGGCACATACATAACAGTGCTTTCCTTTCTCCTGACAACACACACAACTGTGCTTTCTTCCCAGTGCCTGTTTGAGGCATACTGAACTCGTCTGTAATTCACTTCAACTCGACATCTTTGAAAGGTCACATCAACAGCAGGCAGCTGTGTGAAACTGGCAGGTTTTGCATAGGATCAGCAGGGGTATTTCAGATTGGGCTAAAGAAGTGTTTATAGGAATCTGATTACAAGTTTATGCGGAATTTGTTTATGTCATTCCAATGCTAGTATTTTTACTTTCACAAGCATTGCAATTAAAAAAAAAGTGTAAGTTTAACAAAAAAAAAAAAAAAAAGAAAAAGACTGCTACAGAAACCTCTGCAAAACAGGTGATATCAAAACCTTGAATTATGTACTACCTGGGTAGTATGTATGTACTTTCCTCATGATGGGCTTTGTTAGATAGAAGGCTGTAATAGCATGCAGTATCTTCTCTCTGAATGACACATGGCAGTGTGGTCTGAGCAGCAGTGTGCAGGCTGCATGGGGCCCACGCACACTTCAGCCTGTTCTGTCGCTCAGACACTGCTCACAAAGCCAGACTCCTGCTCTGGCACACACCCAGGCTGGAGCTTCATCTGCTACCTCTCCCAGTATAGGTGGTCAGGAGATCGATGCTTCCACATCATCTGCAACCTGCTCTTGCTGTGTTTCCCAGCGGTGGGGTAAATGCTGGAGCAGGCTCTGTGAGGCTGTGAGTGTGGGAGGGAAAAGGTGCAGTGTCTAGATGTACTTGTGGATGTAGGTGGGTGTGAGTCATGAAGACACGCTTGTGTCTGAGAAAGGAGCTGTGGTTACAAGACCATTGCAGGGACAGCCTGGAGCCACCTCTGCAGTGAGAAGAACTTGGCAGAAGTAGTACCCTGAGTATTCCAGCAGTGTAGCAGAGCTCTTGGACTAGAAAAAAAAAGGGTAACCACAAACCTGCAAAGATATTGAGAGGTAAGCTGTCAAATGTAAGGTTCTCTGGGATCAGTTAATTAATACTAACACATGACTGGTGGTGCCTTTGAATTTGCATTGCTGATGCATGCTGGGTTTAAGTCCTGCAGATAAGTCCCTTCTGCATTTCAGCCTGATTTCTATTTGTGCCTCATCTTGCCTGCAGTGATTGGAAGGGCTCTGTAAGGTCTTCAGGCCTCCTTGCTGATCTCAGTGGCACTGTACACTTGTAATATAGATGCCATTAGCATGATTTGTAAAAAGACTTTGGAGACTCTTGAGCTTATGAATTAATCTTTGCTCCAGCCAAAGGTGGACCTAAATTAGAACTTGGACTTTTAGTCCCTCTAAATTCGGGGGAAGTTTGAATTTTGGCCTGAACTCTGGTGATGTGGTGTCATTTCCAATCCCATGATTTAGTGGGCTGGGAGTCCTAATTCTGTATCTCCCAAAACTTTGATTTCTTTTGTGTGCCGGGCAATCACTGGATCTGTTTGTTTCACAATCATTCAAGGTGGTCAGTAACAAATGATTTGAACAAGATGTAAGAAGCTCTGTAATGGAATGGCTGCCTAAGGCTCTTTTTGACCTTTGATTTAAAAGTTTGGATGTGGAGACTACATAGCTACATAGCCCTTGCTGCTCAGTGTTTTCTTCATTGGAATCAGTGGGACCTTGATGGGTCTGTGGCTCTGCTCGCTCAGCAGTCCATCCCCAGGACGTGCTTTGCTTGTTCTGTGCCCAAATTATTTCTGCAGCCTGCTGTTAAACATCTAGCATCAGTTCACTTCAGCAACAATAGAGAAAAAATGTCTGAAAGGTAGTTTATAGAGGGAATGAATCTCAGGCATTGTTGCTTTTATTGCACATCTCTCTTCTGCATATGACTTTCAGCATCTCTATTGGTTTGTTACATGGAGTAAGTTTTTGTGTGCATAACCCCAGGGCACTTGACCCAATAATTGGACAGAGTTGTCTTGTGCATAACAAGAAAACTAAGGAGAGTAATGATTTATTAGTTGCCCTACCACAATTTCATTTTTTTTAATAATGATGATAGGAAATGTCGTGATTCTCTAAAACTAAACAAGAACTGAGAGCAGTTTTAGAATACATCAGACTGCAATCAACAGATGCAATTTTTTCTGCTTTCCTCCCCAAAAAACTGCCGTTCAGCCTCATGCACATTTTAACAGGACAACTGTTTATATAAATAGAGCAGGCTAACAGCTGAACAATTTCTGGAAAGATTTAGCAAGTGAGATAAACACAAACCACTGATACTAACTCTCTGAATAACCTTATCCTATGATCTGAATGACTTATGTTTCTGCTGTATTATTTTATTTAGTTGAGATCCACTTTTAATGCTTTGTTTAGAGAGTATGTTGTCAGAAATTCTACTTATTGTTAATAAATACATGAAAAAAATGTTTCAACAAAAAAGAGATTAAGCCCAGTTTCTTGGGAAATGCTATTAACTCCTGTCAACAACTGCTGTCTGTTCATGCAAGATAATAGGTACCCTCCCTATGGATTGTTTTTAACTTGCTTTGGATGTACATTTTGTGAAATAAGATGGAATTTCAGCTTGTGGCTGTAGGATATTATCTTGGTCTTTTTCAGCTTCTTTTTGCATCAGTTATCATATTTCTTGTTGCTTTTATTAGGAGAACAATCAGACCCCTGGTTAAAACCAGACACGTGTTCCTGAATACCCGCTCACAGCTTGAGGGGAATCTAACAGTGGTTTTGACAAGAAAAACCATTATTCATCATGCCTCATTTAGCAGGCATCAAATTTTACATTTTCCCTCTGCCATCTATTCACTCTCCTGCCCCTTCTCATCAGTCAAATACAATTAATATCACCTAAACTGACTGTTAACTTTGATTATCCAGTCTAGTACTATTACTAGTTTTGTTTCTTGACATTAGCAAACCATGTGTAATGATTTATAAGCCAGTTAAAATGGTGTTGCTGGCATGTCCATACATCTGAGTTTATATTTCTTTTTTTTTTTTTTAACCTCAGATGCCTCCCAGAGTAATTTCATATTACTGTGTTGTTTACTTATGCTTTGGCTCCCTACCAGCCTTAGTGTTTCTGACTGTCTTTCACTGTGAATTCCTTTCTGCCATCAACTCTTCTGCACAACCTCTTGCTGACTGCTCTTCAAGGAAAGTTCTATTTTTTTTCCTTTTTCTTTCCTTTCAATTTCATTGTCCTTGTTGCTGGTATATCTTTCTTGGGAGTTTCTGAAGTAGACTCTGACCTCTAAAATAACATCATCTTTGACATTTAGTCAGCCACTTGTACTATCTCAGTTTAACAGAGTCCTTCAGCTGGTGTTCCCCACTGCTCAGAAGCACCAAGGAAGGAGAGCTGTCAGTCTCAAGTAGATGGTTGCTGAGATTAAATTATTTTATTTGCTGGACCACCTGCTGTTAGCTGTTACTCTGCTTCTTCAAACACACATTTTTGCTGTGTTTACCCTGAATGCTGCAGATGCTCCTGAGGTATTTGAGTAGCTGTTTGGCACAAATTGCCTCTGAGAGATCATTGCTGGAGGCAAAAATCAGATGTGGGAAAGGCCTGAAGGAGTGTTTATGTTCCTCAGGCTGCAGCTGAGCTAGAGCTGGTCACAGTGACCTGCTGCCTTGTTCTCTGTCCCATGGTAACACCCTGTTTTCTGTGCCTTACCTGGGTTTCAGAAGCAATGATTCTTGTTGTAACATGTAAATACTCAAAATACCCAAACCTGTTGTTGTAAATCTAGGAAGAGCATTGAACTATCCCTGTTTGAACCAGGATAGTCATCCAGCCCTCCTGGAATGCGTTTGTGTAGTTGTCATGGAGGACTTCAGTTAGGAGCACTGGAGATGTGTATTGATTTATTTGTCTTGATACTTCTCAATATGAACTCCGCTTTGTCTTCTTGCAGCTCACTTGCTGTGGGCTTGCAGGGTTTCATTTTCCACTGTAGCACTGGTGGGAGCCCAGCAGGGAGGAGTCCTCTGGCTCACACGTTTCTGTTTTCCACAGTTTTTGTGGCTGACTGACTGGCAGAAGTCACCTCCCTGCATTGTTACTGGTTTTATTGGCTCTTTAAAAAATTATTACTTTTTCATCCTGTTAATTTGTTCTATCAGGTATCTTCTTGTAACCACATATAACCACATGCTAATGGGTACAAAAGGCAAATTTCATTTCCTGCAGGAAAGTAGTATGCTGCTCTGCTCATAAAACATGGGAGTAGCAATATCCTGTCCTCAAAGAAATGCATGTTCTAGAAACTTAAAAAGAAAGCTATGCTTCTGTGTCTGGTTTGAACATGGCTTAAACTCTCTGCTATGCATCTTGCACTAAATGTCTAATTAATCATTTTGTAATCAAAATTTCTGAAACTTTCCCAGAACTGTTGGAAAAGACAAATTATTTTGTGGAGATCTTGCATCTGTATTTCCTCAGCTCATCTATCCTTTTGATGGCTACCAGAATTTTTATGACAGTAGTTTTTTACTTATGGGAGGGAGTGGCTTTAAACACAACAGTTAATATTAATGAATCCCTACAATTGAACATCAAAGTATTCATTAGAAGAAGAATTTGTTCCTTTCTCTTGAGTTTAAACTTTAAGGATGTAGCTGGACTTTATTTTGTTGTTGTGGCCCAAGGAATATTTAAGTATTTCCTGAAAAAAGAGAACAGCTTCAGTCTGGTGGTCTTGGCACCATCCTGGCCCTAGATGCTGCATATCTGTGATGTGAGACGTGTGAGTTTGAATTCACAAGGGACACGAGGGAAGCCGTACCAAAATCTCTCTTTGGTAGGTGTGACTTGTGGCCATGGGTCCAGCATAAAGGGTTAGCTCCTTCCTGCAGGGAGAACTGAAGGCTGTGCATGCAGACCAGAGAGGGGCAGTGCTTCTTACAGCAGGTTTCTGGTTTAACACCTGCAATTCTCTTGCATGTCCGTGCCCTGAACAAGGCAGAAGTTGTGGGGCTATGGAACAGCACTGCTCTGCTTGAGCAGCACCTGGGCTCCTGGACTCAGTTCCTCCTTTTGAGACATAATTTGATATTTAGTGACAAAATTGTTTGAGCCAATATAAAACACGGGGCAAATCTGTGACTGTGCATGCTCTGGGGTAATGTGCATGCCCATGGCTCTGTTGAGCTTGTCATTAGATACCTAAAATAGCTGCAGGTTTGCCAGGGAGGTGTGGAGACCTGCAGGGTCCCATTAATGCTTCATAGAATATCAGGGTTGGAAGAGAGCTTCAAGATCATCCTGTTCCTGACTAACATTTTCTTGGTAATGTGTTGGCACTGGTCTGTCATCCATTCTGCAATTGCTTCTGCCCAGGCCAGCAGAACCTGGGCACCTGATTTAGGACTCCCAGTTCTGCAAGCTGGGAAGGTACCAGGGAGAGTTGAGAAACTAAGTACTGTATTTCCCAAATTCTTTGGTGAGTCAAGCTTGGAGACTCTTATCACTTGTATATTTTAATTTCATAAATTTCTGGAGGCCAAAGGGAGGATCAGGATCTGACTGTGTTAGATGTTACGCAGACATGTAGAAAGTCTTGCCCTGAAGGTCTTTCAGTCTACATAAAAGAAGATCAAAGATTAAGAAGCAGAAATATCATCGGACAATAATCAGATAATAAGTGGTAAATGTTGCATTAGTTCCACATTAGGTTTTTCCCTTGTTTTTGTGTTATATTCCTTTACTCTTACCACCAAAGATAAGAGGTAAAGAAAGAACTGATGCTTTCCACTCCTTTTAATATATCTCACCTATGGCAAAAGAGCAACTGGCATCTTTGTTGGCCTCTGATTATTGTATTTAGGTTTGGGTTTTTTTAAATCAACATTTATTATTTTGAAAAATATTGCCATCAATAATAATTTTTTTTTTTGCTGTTATGGTGCACAAAGTCTGCAGAGATAGGGGCCAAATTGGAAAGATGCTCTATAAGCAGAGGAATAAATCCACCTCCAGCTGGTTTAGCAGCCCTTATTCAGCTACTTAGAAGAAAATTAAGATACTTTTTAGAGGAAAATAAAATTTTAATAATTAAAGCATGCCCTTGAGCCCTAGCCCTCTTAAGGGTCAAGAATATTTCTGTCAGGAAAAGTCTGTGTTTTCCAGCTTTATAGCTGTGGAATGATTTTTATGCATAGACTAGTCAATATGCTTCTCTGAAGATTTTATTTCACTTAAGTGAAGTACAGCAATCAGCTGTCAATACTGAAGCCCTGTATGAAAGGCAGTCAATTTTCTTCCTATGTTCAGCTCCATCATGCTGCCTATAGCTCCAGTAGATTGCATTATTTGGCACACCTGTGAATTTAGTGAAGTGCAGTACATATGACAGGAGGCTTCAGTTAAGTTATATCAGCATCTGGCACTTGCCATGATGAGATGTAGGAGGATTGAAAGAAATCACAGTCCCATTGAAATCAGCAGTAACACTCACTGTACTCCAGTAAGGACAGGATTTCAGGATGTGTATTGGTGAGAGCATGTCCCTGGCTTCTCTTAAATGGTTCCACTTGCAGAAATTGTCTTTTATGTCCTATGTGGAGAGGATCTTAAACATGATTTCAGTTTATTATTGCTCAGTGTTCTGCTGGAGAGTAAATCTAACCAGTTTATATAATGACAAGTTCTCAAACACCAAAGATGATCGGAGCACAATCTTCAAAAAGTTAAAGGAAAGAAAAGTTTTCCTTCAAAAAAACCAAGCATCTAGGAGGCTGAGTGATACAAATCCTTTTCCTGACACAAGCTGACTGCTGTGTCAAGAGTGTCAAAACCAAAACTTTTGCCATTCACTTTTGTAAAGAACTGCGAAGGGCTCTACATTTTCTTGTGTTTCTCTTGCCGGAGCACCGCGCTCCACATCCTGAGGCAGAATTTTCTCACCTGGCTGTCGGGAAGTCGCATGTTTAAAATGATGAACAGGCTCATTCTTCAGCAGGGTCTGGCTTTAGGGAACACAGCTCTCTCGGGGCAGCTTGGAGAAGGGTTGTGTCTCCTCCCTGCTTTTCACAGCTGGCAGTAGATGGTGCTGCGGCACCGGGCTTCGCTCCGGAGCACTCTGGCAGCCTCAGCCTGCTGCGCTCTCCAGCGCATCCATCTCGCTCTGAAACATGGGGACACTAAAAAGACCCTTCTCTAATTCTAAACATGAGCATTTTAGTGCAGGGTCTGTTCCAAACCTGGACATTGTTCAGCCCAATCTACTTGTTTCCTTTTCTTTTGGAAATAGCTCTGCTCTTCCTGTAATTCCTTGGTCCATGTGGAGTATGTGATAGGCATCAGAGACCTGAGGTTACTGGTAACCGCAGTATCCCATTTATCTTTAATCTGTTCCTGTAATTCCCCATCTCCCTCCCTCATTCTTATATGCTCCCATTTCTTAACTTAAATTTTCAAAACCCCTTTAAACCTGCTTTAAACAGATCTGCTTGAAGCAATTTGCTGTATTTTTCAATTAAAAAATGGGTTGGATAGGTTCAAAAGAAAGAAATCAATAATCTCCAGCACAGAAGACAATAAAGGCAGGCTTTTCAGTACAACACAGACAGTTCTGTACAAGTGCCATGCAGAGAGACTCTTCAAGCATCTCCCATTTTACTGCCTAAGTGCTTGAGATTTGTCTTGAGGTGCTTCTGCTGTTCTTCCCAGGTCTGCTTGGAGCCAATTCTGATGACCACAGGAATGAGGGTAGAGGCCTTTACTCGAACCCCTTCTATTCCCTGCCTCCCACCTTATGATTTCTGTTGGTGTGAAATACTAGGCTTCGACGTTGTAGTGAGATGCTGTTGCAGGAGAGATGTCAACCTGTGTTTGGTTCAGACCAACATGAGCATAGAGGTTTTCCTCATGCAGGTGGATGTGGCCCTGGATCCAGCTGATGAAGGAGGAGAGACAGATTAAGGGCTTATGTGGTGCTGCTGTGAGCCTTCTGCTGGGAGCATGGCTAAACTTCTCCTCGATGACATCTGGCTCCTGGTCTGGCTGTGGGCATGGGGCATAGGCCAGCCTTTTCTCCCCATGAGACTCCTGCAAGTAGGCAGTGGGCAGCTGTGGGGAGGAAACAGCTGTCTGAAGTCTGGTGAGATCTCTCCAGTCTGTATCTCAGTAGACTTGCTGTAGCTATGGATAAATTAAAGGATGATGATGCATAACAGAGTCTGAGTAAGACCATTCTCTGCTTCTGTTCAATCCAAGGATGAGGCTGAGCCCTGGAGAAGGGGCTGTAATATCCAATGTACCTAAGAATCTAAACCAGTGGGTGAAAAGCCTGATCTTCAGCTGTCCATTTGGGTTTCTTCAAGGCTTTGCTTTTGTGTGTGTCATCCAAATATGTCTATACCTCCAGCAAAAAAAGCATGCAGAATGAGAAATGCAGGGTTTAGAGGATTTTAATGTCTCTACTCCTGATCCAGGGGAAACGTGAAAGCTCAGCTGGAGATGAGAGGGATCTTTAGGCCAGATTCATTCCTCTGAATTTGTTTCCTCAGTTCTTGAAATTTTACATCCATTTGGGGTGAAACTTTGCAAAACATAGTGTAGGTGTCTGTTTTATCTCTAAAATATCAATCAACATGTGAGTATTTTCTCATTACTGCTGACCGAGGTTTCACATGATGTTAGTTAAAATGGATAGAAAAGAGCCATTGAAACGGTCTCAGCACAAAAGTTTGGTAAAATGTATTGCAATATGACTGTTACATTAAAGAGGAGGAAAAAAAAGGGAAATTTTCTATGACAGAGACTGTGTGTGAGCTTGAGGTGCCCCCAGAATTACACAGGCAAAATTCAGCTGAACTGTATATTTCAAAACCTGAGACAGGAGAAAGAACGGCACAGATTAGTCTCTCATTTGTAGGAAAATAGTTAAAATGACAACAAAGACAAGAAAACCTACATTTCAATTTCAATACATCTGTTTGAATTACGGCTATTTGGTACTTTTGAGAATAAATTGCATTTGAAATGGAATCTTTCTAATGACTTATCTTTCAGGCAGGTATTGTGCACACCTTTTAAATGCATTTTACATGTTTGGAGGGGGGAAGAAAAAAGATGAATTATGAAGAAGTTAAGAGGAAAATAATTTCAGTAGGTAATGGATGAGCTCTGTCTGGAAGATTAATCAAGGCAGTTGCAAGTGAGTGCCAAAAGCATAACTGAAGTAGAACTAAATATCTGATTGTAATTAAAACTTTAGCCTTCTAATGGCTCCATGAAAGATATTTTAATAAACGTGAAATGCACTTTCTAAATGGCACGCTAACTTTTAATGACTTGGGTGTTTTGTTTGATTAGTAACCTGGACTGTTAAATTAAAGCCAACTGCAAATGCATGATAAAATATTGATGGTTTCAGGCAAATGAATTGGGGGAGTTATGCTTGACAGATTTTTGGTATCATTAAGGATTTTAACTGGTGGAAAATATATATTGCTGGTGCTTAAAGATAGTTAAAGAGGATCTCGTCATTTATATGCCCTAGTTTTAATTTTGCAGTAATAATGGGGAAAAAAAATCTGAATTATTCACAGATGGTTGGTCAAGAGAGGTCACTTAAATTAAAAAATGTTATTTTAATTACACCTGTTTCTCATTTCCGGTTAAAAAATTAAATATTTGGTGGTATTTGGTTATTTCTTTAATTCTTAGAGTGCCTGGAGCTTTCCTGAGGCTTCTGTGTGTTTTGTGTATGTGTTAAAGAACGAAGAGTGGGATGGTAGAAAAAAAATTATTGTTCCCAGTGTAAGAAGTTTTATTGGAAATTAATTAAATTAAAAAAAAAAAACCATAATGGTGTCTGCAGGTTCAGAAATAACACATGGGATTTCCAAAGGAAATGGGGATGATCCCAGAACTCAGCCTCTTTTAAAAACAGATTTATTGTATTATCAAATTTCAGCAGCCTTTCTGATATCTTCACATAACTGCAGAAGAGAGTGGGAGGATTGTGGGGAAACCACTGGAAGTTTACCTGGCTCCTCTTAGTTTGCATCAGCTAAGAACAGGTTCTTACACCTGAGATGTGCTCTGCTTTTGTTGTAATGCCTTGGACTTTACACAGAATTTATTTCTACTGTACTGTACTCTACTTTTCATGCAAAGAGCAGAGATGAAAATAAGGCACAGCACCCAGAGCAGGATAAATAGGGCAGCGCTTCAGAGTAGTTCTAAGAGGTGAGATTTCATGGGAGAGGAAGGGAGCACAGTATCTTTTGTATGCACGTGCCAGAGTGGCAGCTGGAGTGAAATCGTACTTCCACTGAACTCAAAGGATGCCTGGTCAGGGATTTGCATAGGACTAGGTGTTTCCTAAAGCTCTGCATCACTTTTACATCTTCTGGTCTCCTTCCCTCATTCTGGTTTCTGCTCCCCATGCTCAGGCAGCTGCTGGCTGTGCTTTGGCTATTTCCATGGCACTGTTCTTCTGACCCTAGGAACCTCTCAGGCTCTATGGCAGAACCTCTACCTCATTTTCTGCTTCTGAGTTTCCTCTTATAGGCAGTGGCCTACAGAAAAGAAGCAGGAGGCAAAAGACAAGTCTTCGGATGGCTGAAAGTGGACCTAGAGTCAAGAAAATATTAAGGGAGGGGTTTGGTGAGACTTTGGCCAAAGTCACATGTGAATACCTCAGTGGGATGTCATGGTAGAGTAACTGTCCCTCTGGCTTCCCAGGGATCCCACACCTGGATTAGAACCAAATTTAGTCCCTGATGAGAGAGAGAGAAGGTGGGAACACAGCAGGTACTGTCCCCTTCTGAGGAGTGTTGGGGAAGACATTCAAAGAGAAATGGTGTAAACCAAGGCAAAAGTAGGCAGCTGCCATCTAAACCAGAACCTGCACTCACAGGAGTATTTGAGATGTCTTAAAATGCCACATGGAAGTAGTGGGGAAATACCACAGCTGAGGGACTACTTAGAGGGAAACTCCAGGGCTAAGTTGTTTGAACCTACATATGGGAAGCAGGAACTTGACACAGCAATTGTGTTACCACATTTAGGTAATGTCTAATGGCCACAGAGTCCTAGGCAGAGGGCCATGAACTGGTTTGCAGTCTTTTGGCCAATATAGTTTATCCTGTGGAGGAAGGACTTGTTAGTTACTGAGAGAAAAAAAGCCGTCATATGCACTGAAAGAAAGCCTTGGAGACACTGACTGCTGTTGCATATCTGATGACAGTGGTTACCTGCTGCTGGTATTGGTTGCTATTAGAGAAACCTCCAGACTGCAAAACCATGGTGGTAGTTCTTTTGATTTTTACGTTATGTTCCACTTGCTTTGTTTGTCCATGGACATTAGAAATCACCCAATACACCAGACACCTCATATTAATTTTATGCCTGTGAATATTTCAACCAGGGCATTTCCAAAATTCAGTACCTTGGATTGCACACTCATCAGGTGCATCTTCTCACTGAGTCAAGTGCAATACTGAGCGCACTATTGGTGCACAACTGACAAATTCTAAGTCCCTGGAAACTCCCATTTGTCAGAGAAAAATGTATCTGTGTTCAAGAAAAGATTCTGTCCCTCTGTTACTGTTTGCAGCTCTCTCAGATTTATATATTCAGCTGATGATGAGCCATTCAGTTTGATGGGTGTGATGTGTCTTCAGTTGGACGGGATGACCACAAATGTTATTAAATTCCACCAGTCTGCTGATGGAAGACAAAATCTGTTCCCTCACAGATCAGTAGTACCAGCGTAGGAGATAATGCAATATTTATTTATGTACAGGAGGCTGTAGATAAATTTCCCATATTGTGAGCCTTGTGGAATGCTGAACGCTCATAAATGATGTACCAACTTTGTCCTGGCAGAACTGGCAGATATAAACATGATGATGTTTCTGACTGGCTCAGTTTTACTGTCATCCAAATGGCTTAGTATATAATGTAAAAGCACGTCTGAGTCAGTGAATGCCCATTTTTGAGTGTAGCCAGATGGATTTCTACTGTGCAGGCCCTTGTTTGATGTCTAAATTTGTCTCCCACACACTCTCTGTATCAGCATGCTTGGAAGAAAACCTTGATTTAAGCTGGTTATGGAGGCTCCCTGCTTGCATTTACAAATTTTCTGACGTTCAGCCAAAATGCTGGCTTTATTCCTCACCAGGTGGAGAGAAACACACTTTAAAATTTATTTCTCTAAAAAACACAGACTATGTGGGGAGTGGAGTTTCTACTCTTTGGTTTCAGCTGGGGTGGTGTAGGCAGTGTGACCTTCTCTTATTTCTTCACATCAGGGAGGTGAGTTTCTCCAGCTCTTCTCTTTGAGTAGCTCATCTGGAATTTTTTAAAACTACCCATGCAACTTTTTTGTCGCTAGGTATGTACCCACCTCCCTCTCAAGGATGATGGAGACCCTTAGATCCAACTGGGAGAAAGCTGAGATGTGTCAGGGTCAAGCAAGGATATCATCAGAGCAACCTTTGACTGAGGAACTTTTGAACTTCTCAAGCTAAGGGAAACAAAATTCACAGAAGGGATTATTAAACTCAGTGTTTTTTTCCAAAGTGCCATATTGAAATGTTGATAGGATTTAAGGTCCATGATGTCTATCCTGAGTAGTTCTTGCCCCGTTCTTTTAGCCATACTTTTCTTTTTCTACATCCCCCTGCTTTTCCTTTAACCCAATTATATTTTCTTTCTTTTTTCCTTTTCTGTGTTAAATTCATTTGTTACAGATGAGGAAAAGAACATGGTAAGTCACCACTCCTGACTCATCCTCCTAACCATTGGGTTTTCTATTTGGCCTGGTCAGGAGTGGCTGTCTGCACTATCACATACTGTTCTCAGTTTCTGGAAAAGCAGAAGGAAATAAGCCCTCATTTGGTCACGTCATAATACACCTGAGATGGTTGTAGGATATGGTGCCAGTATTGTTAGTATTTTGCTTTGTTGAGTACTTCATTCAGTCTCCCTCTTTGCTATGGAATTTGTGTCAATTTCTGATTGTGATCTTTTATCCATTTTTCCTGTTTCTCTTACCTATTCCTAGCATATTTCTCTTTCCAGTTAGATTCCTCTTCATTTTCAAATGGCTGAATATTTTCCCTTTCCTTTTTTCTCTTCTCCTTCTTGGGCTTTTCTCTGTCTTTTATTTTCTGTGTCCTGACTACTCTTTGCCAATGTGTTTCCTCAGCTTGACCTGGCTTGTTGTCATATGGATGCTACAGTTCACTCTTCCTGTTCTCCAAAGTCCTTCCACACTTTGCTGCTGAATACATTTTCATTCCCTCTGCATCCTTGGCATAAGAGGATTTGGTCAGGCCCTGCAGCCTCTATCTCAAAGATAAAAAAATGGCTGGAGTGGGGGTGGATGGTAGGAGGCGAAGGTGGATCAAAGATCTCATCTGAGCCTGGGGGAGGTTTTGGGGAGTGCCAGCCTCTCTGAGCAGGGACCTGCAAGGAGAGATGCCAGGATTATATGTGCTGGGTATGACATGCCTTTCTTTAGCGCTTGCTGCCTAGGGACCCCCAAGCATGCCAAAATAGGGCAAGAGTGCTGTGTTTTAATGTCATGTGAGTGATGGTGATGTGACAAGCATCACATCTGCTCATTTTGTTTTGCCCAGACTAGAAATTCTGCCAAGACTTACAGCCAGGAGCCCAAGTCTAAGTAGTGATAGGATCTTCACTGTTAGTGCTTTTTAAACAACATAGTTTGGGTGTATTAGCACAGATCATCACTGTCCTTCATGGGTTGCACTGATGCACTGATAGACCCCATATTACTTTTCAGGCTAATCGGTGCCCCAGGTAATATTGTAGGGACTGGAAAGGTGACTTGGTATATCTCATGAACCCTCTTTTGCAGTCTGAAGCTACTCTTTTGCTGTCTGAAGCTACTCTTTTGCTTTCATTTGGTGGGACTGTGAAGCCTCCAATAGCTCATCTCGAGCCTCTGCCAGAAGCTTTTTGCATTACACTGGCTGAAGGCAAATTAACGAAACACATGAACAAAAGATGTTACAATGGTGGCTATTCTCATGGTGAGACTATTCCTAAGAGACAATATCATTAAAGTGGATGCATTTCCAAAATGGCCACCAAATTTTGATATGTACCACTGGGTTGTGAAGATTGAAATTAGAGAGTGCTCACTGGGAAGACCTCAGTTACCCACCTTGCACAGTGGCAGCTGCTTACCTACAGAAATTGAAGATTGCTTCTGCCAGTGAAAACATCTGGAGACAGTGAGAGGGCACTATTTGAGGCCAGAAAAGAACCTGTAATGACAGCTAATGAAGCCAGAAAGAGACTTCTGCAATGAGCTCTAACCTCCTGTCACCCCAGTCCATGCTGCGTGACTAGAGCTAGAAAATATACTCTGGTATCTTGTCAAAACTGCTCTGTAATGTTTGGACGAAGGTGTGATCCTTTGTGGGATTTTCTTTTTGTTAAAGTAGAATGAAAAATGTTCTGTCACGTTCCAGGTTACAAACTGTAGCTGGAGTAATAAAAGGTCACTTTGCCATTCAGCATCCATTTCCTATTCCTTTGAAGTCCAGCATTTACTAGCAAGTAAACCACGATACTTCAAAAGTTTCACAGCAGTGTGGTGAGGCAGAGACATAAGTACATGAGTAAAATGACTGATTATCTGGTACTGCTTTTGCTGCTAAACTAAATAGGACCTACCCTGGTTTTATCCACATCTGTGCTCTGTGCACTCTTCAAAGTTGTCTTTGGCTGTCTGTAGTGTATCTTTTAAACCAGGATAAATATCTTTGAAGTGTGTGGAGAGGGGAAAAAAAACCTTCTTTTGACATCTCCTTTGCTGTGCTGTTTCATTTGCTTGGGAGAATTAGAAAATATTTTTTCATCTAGTCTCTCTCCCCTTCCTCTTTTCCCCTCTCTTTCCACAACTTTTCATATTGTGAAAAGAGAGGAAATACCAAGGAAAAGATGTTTGCCGCCCACAAGCAGAAGAAAGGACTACATGAAGCTGTAGGGTTTCTTAAAAGGTAATTTCTTTTGCCAAGCTCCTCTTGTAATCAAATAGAACCATCTGGAAACAACCAACCTTTTGTGGTTACAGCCAGGAAGGAAAATGTTCTTAAAATGATTGCAGAGCTTTTTCTCGGGGGTTGATTTTATGCCCCGTTCCATGATGCGAGGCCAGCCCTGTGCTGGGGACGATGCAACCCGTGGGCTGCAGGGGGCAATCCAGCACAGCTCAAGCTGGTCTGTCAGCATTTCAATAACTCTGACAACAAAGGCCAAAATTGTGCTCGCGGTCTGGGGACCGTCAGGCTATGTTCTAGCGCAAGGATCAGTCTCCTTTGTGCTCTGATTATGTATTGTGCAAAAAACCCCATATCAGCTGCTCCCGCGTGTCTTTTGGGTGCACTGGTGTTGCCTGTTTGCTCAGCAGCAGTTTGTTATTTGGGAAGAGAACTTGTGCTGGTGCTGACGTGCTGCTTTAGAGACTGGCATGGGGCTGTAGCTCCTGGCCGGTGCTCCCTTGCTGTGCCATCAGCAGGCTCGGCTGTCTGGGGTTTTGTTTCCTCCAGTCACAGCCAACATGGAAGGTATTCGGCAAATGAACTTATAGTAAACACAATTGCTCTAAACAGTTGTGTTGGGTCCCAAAGGGTGGCCAAAGCCTGTTGGTAACAGTGGGACACTGGTGCGAGGGCAGAGGTGTGAGAGCTGGTGAGGAGAAGTGGGGGAGCAGCTCTGACAGCATTTGGTTTTTCTGTTTTAGCCCCTGCCACACTTGGTGCAAGACAGAAGAGAAGTGTGTTCTCCAGTTTTGCAATGGGATGATTTAGTAGTGCTCAGGGACAAAGTGGCTGTGTCAAAGGCAGGGCAGCCATCTGTGCTAGTTTCAGGTGGGGTAGGGTTAACTTTCTTCACAGTGGCTGGCATGGGGCTGTGTTTTGGATTTGTGCTGAACAAAGGGTTGATAATACAGAAATGTTTTTGATATTGCTGAGCAGGGTTTTCTCAGAGCCAAGACCTTTTCTGCCATGCTGGCAAGGGGGCTGGGGGTACATGGCAGGCTGGGAGGAGACACAGCTGGGACAGGTGCCACAAACTGACCAAAGGGATATTCCAAAACATAAACCATCACGCTCAGTACATAAATTGAGGGGAAGAAGGAGGAAGGGAGGGACATTTGGAGTGATGCGATTTGGCTTCCTGAGTCACCATTATGTGTGATGGGGCCCAGCTCTCCTGGAGATGGCTGAACATCTGCCTGCCCACACCTGTGGGAAGTAGTGGATAAATTCTTAGTTTTCCTTTGCTTGTCTGCATAGTTTTTGCTCTTCTGTTAAACTGTCTTAATCCACAAGTTTCCTAGCTTTTACCCCTCCATTTCTCTCCCCAGTCTTGCTGGTGGGGGAGTGAGCAAGTGGCTACACAGGGCTGGGTTGCTCTCTGGGGTTAAACCATGACACCATCCCAATGCTCTCCAGAGACTGAAATGGAATTAGGGCAGGAGACTTGCTGAGATCCTCCTCATCTAATTCCCTTGTGCTGGATGTTGAGAGCCTCTCACCTGCACAGTTTCTGCATCTGCATGAGGATTGCAGGCAGCTTTCTGCTGAGCTGTTGCCCACCTGCTGCCTCTGGGCCACGCTGCCTCTGATATCCACTGATCCAAATCTCCTTGTCAAAGGATGTTTTTTGTTGCAGGCCCTGGCTTACTGCTGCTTGGTTAATGTACCATGTGGGCATGGCCAGTGGAAAAGCATGGTGGTCATGCTGCTGCTTTCTCCCCTGCTCACAGCACAGAGAAGCCAGCAAGATGGTTTGGTGCCTGGCAGGATGCACAGGAAAGTCAGCAGCTCAGGGAGACAGGGGAAGCTAACAAAGGGACTTTGGACAGAGGCAGTAGGCTCATCCTAATGGCTCTGGCTTCTCAGCCTCTGCAGCGTGGGTCACTCTGGGCCATGCTGGAGAGAGCCTGGCTGGGCTTTGTTCCTGAGTCATGGGCTGCTTCCCACAGAAGGACCACTGGGGTTGGCCACGATCGCCTGCAGCTGGCCTGTGTGGTTTCCCCTGGCAGCATGGTCCTTGGGTCATTTGTTTCACTTGCCTTTGCTCCTGAGTGCTGCAGGTGTTTCTGGTGAGTGCTGGGCACACATCTTGCCATCACTCCTGCTGGTGGACACAACCAGAAGTGCTCAGATTTTAACTGTCTATCAAAGTCCCTGTCCAGTCTTTGTATTTCCTAACAGTGGCATCTGAAAAGCCCTGCATGAGACTAAGGAGCCTTTCTGATGGCAGTGGAGAGAATGTTGGTAAGTAGGGTCTTCTGACCCTGAACAGGTTGGATGGTGAGAGGAGGAGGACTTGGTGCCTCCTGGGTGCTTCCCACCTGCACAGGGGGAGTAGAGTTGGATTCTCCATAGCAGCCCTTGAGCTGTGAGGTCAGTGAGCAGTGGAATTTGTTGCACTTCATTTACATCTCATGGTGAGGCTCTCCCCTGTCCAACAGAGTGCAGAGATTGATCAAAACTTGTCCTGTGCTTTACAGCATGTAAAAAATATCTCCAGTGCAGATTTTCTGGCATCCAATGCTAGTTTTGTTCGTACTAGAAATTTGTTTTAGCAGAAGCAGTACACTCTTGTCAGATTTGGTTAAAACTGGACAACAGGTTTGACATTACTGGAAGGAAGTAGAACTTGGAAATTCAGGCAGCACAGTTGTATCAACTGCATTGCTTCAGGATTAAAAATGAATAAGTGTTGTTTAAGACCCTTAACATGCAATGCAACCCAAAATAATGGCAAAGATGAAACCTAATGTTCAAGGTCATAGGAGGTCAGTAGGTTTTTCTCTGGTTATTTGCAATAATCAAACAATGCAGAAAAGTTAAGATTTGTGCAGTTTTTTTTATGACAAAGAGCTTGTCTATTGAATAACAAAGAAACCCTATTCTGTTTTTAAATAGGAGGAAATAGTTTTATCTGTTTCTTGTGTGTGTAAAGATAAAATAAAAAGAGAGGTTGTTAGAACTAGAATAAACTAGAGTTTATCATCTGTAGGTAAGCCAGGCTGCACTGACACAATCTGTGAGGAGCCCACTGTTCTCATCTAAACTTTCCTCTGGTCTTTGGAAGTGCCTATAAAACAGAAAGGATTAAATTTCCAAAGTTAGATTCAGTAATGAGACATTGATATTACTGTAAACCTTCCACCTTAAAAAGCAAAAAAAGAGCAAAATAAAAAACTTTTAGAAAGGTTCTGTAATTTCAAACCCCTTGTGTTGGGAAGCATGTGGGACTTGCATCTTGTCCAACTAAGTCCTCTCTCACCCACCATCACTGAGTGGCTCCCTACCTGTCCCAGCACCAAGCCATGTCTGTGTCTCCCCTGGCTGCCCCTGTTCCATGCTGGGAGAAGCAGCTTGCCCGTGCAGCAGGATCCTGCTCCTCCTGGGAAGCAGTCCCTTTGCCACTGGTAGTGTTTCCACTGCAGGTTTTATAAATTGCTACTGTCCCTGCACAGGGCTGGCAAAGTGGAGCTTTTTGTTTTGTTTGCCCTAGATACAATTTTATTATTAATCACATCAAGGGAGGCTCAGAGGTTTTTAGGGCTAGAAGAGACCATTACTGTAATCTAGTTTGGAAAACATCTTCCACTGTGGTTTTGGGTTTTGTCAAAAAGAAAAATGTTATTTGTTTTCCTTTGCCCTTAGGCCTTAAAGTGTAATTTAAGTTCTTACAAACCAAACAGAATGATAGAATAATCATTATCATAGTATTTTTTAAAGTTTTTTTTCATTTAGTGAATAAATTTCTCAAAAATTATTTTTAAGTATTGGAATAAAAATTTAGCCTGGTTTTAAATGGAGGAAAACCCCCCTACCCTTTCTGGTTAAAACACAGAAAAACTGATGCCACAGGGAAGTCCAAGGTTGGGGGCATGGGCACAGCACAGCAGGATCTGTCCAGGGAAGTTGAGGAGAGTTTTATCTGTATCTGAATAACAAGCTGAAGTAGGCCATAGAGGAATTCTGTTCACATTTCTGACAGAAGCAAAACTTTCAGCTATTCTTGACGTTCAGCTCTCAGGACTTGTTTAATATTCAACACTGGTTTCATCATCAAAGAAATTGAGGCAAAATTAAAAATTCTTTTCCTGGGTCTGTTATTTTCACAGCTTCTACTTCCTTTCAATTTTGATACTGCCATCCATTTTGATAAAAGAAAATGATATGTGAGGAACAAGGCAGGCAGGAAGAAGACAGAACAAGAAGTGCTTTTCAACACTGACTTCACCTCTGCAGAAGTTTATAATAAGGTGTCTGCAGATCACTCCCTGCTGAAAGCTCTCACAAATAACACCCTGTTACGGAAAGTGAATTTAACCAGTCCAGCTACGCATGACTGCTGGGGAGCACCATGGCACACTCTGATCTCCTAACAGTTGGTCTCTCTTGTCTAGTGCTGTGCAATTTCTTTCTGCTCTTTTCTGTTGAGCACAAATGACTTCTGTGTTGTTTTTGTGTGTCTTGTTTCCTCCCTTCCCAAAAGCTTTTTGTTGGAAGAAAAGGCTTCAAGAGCTTGTTAGGCTTATTGATCTGGATTGACTCCTGGGGCTGGCTCTTAGGATCCAGAAGGAACCTCTTTTCAAGGCATCTTGTTTGGAAAACATCCTCTCTGCAATTTGTTTCCCATATAAATGGGTGAAGGCAGAGCTCAGTCTGTGTGGTCACCTTGAGGGGCAGCATGAAGGTGGTTTAGGCTTTGGGGGAGCCCCTGAAGCTCTGCATTAGGGTCAGTCCCAGCTACGTCACTGCTTCCTAGTGGGACCTTGAGCCAGTTATTTGGTCTGTTCCTGTGTGCTGTGGTCAGGAGCTGCACAAAGGATGTAACACCACTCTAAATTATGTTCTCAGAGAGCATTTGTGCTTCCGTCACCAGGGAAACACCTCCATTGCACCAGCCTGGCCAGTGCTGGGAGCAGCACAGCTGAAGCATGATCTGCATGGATTTCTCTTGGAAAAAGCAGAGTGGTGGCAAAGCCAGTGGAAGGAGGTGAGGCTGGGAGGTTTTCTGTGACAAAAGGAAAACTGAATGAATTTTCACCAGTGCACTAGACTTCAGTAGGCTGTTAAGTACAAAAATCAATGTTAATGTAATATTACAGCTGAGCTATTGAACCTGTTAGTTAACCTGTGGAGCTCAGCCTGTAATCTCACAGCCCCTTTTTGAACTGCATATAGGCTAGTATCTAAAACACTACTTGCACAGAAAAATGGAAGGTACTTTGCTTTTCTGTAATTCCAAAAGTGTTTTGCAAAACACAAAATAAAGTTTGCCTAAGAACAAATTAAATATATGGGAAGTTTCACTTTAGGGACTAAAGTTTTCAAAAATTCCCATGTTTTCCAGAATACATAAAGGAAGCCAGATCTTGTCTGTTAGCTGTTTGTTAACACTGGAATTTCTCAAAGCACTCCAGCAGAAGAGGGTAGATCTCTGAATGTATCTTTGGATGAGATGCTGTTTAGATTAAGAATGTCCTTCTGTGGTCATACATGAATGGGGATGATGGGATGCTGGTCCCAGACAGGCCTCAAGGCATCACTGCATTTTCTGGTGTTGCTGTTGGAGCTGCTTTTGTTGCTGGCAGTTAAAAGTTGGTTCTGTAATTGTAATGTGTGTTCATACTCCATATGACTCTCAGCAGTTTTGCAAATTCTGCTCTTTACATGGTGCCACTCTGTGCATAAGAAAAAATGCTTCAATTTACATAGTCTCCAGGGGAGTGGCAAACAAAACCTGTAGCCTGGTTGTTTCTCCTTTCATTACCTATTTTTCTGAGAACTTCTTGTGTGTCACTTTGCTCCTATAACCCGATACTTTATTGCAATTAATAGACGTGAATTTACTAGCAGCAGAACATAGTGGGCATTTGTTGTTCTAGTGAGCCTTATCTTCTCTTCCCCTAATAGCTCATGCAACTCATTCAATCCCAGCTGAAGCTTTGGATTCTCTGAGACTGCAGACAAGATAAAAGGCTGTGTAGCAGCTCAGAAGGGTGTGCTACATCCCCTTTAATGTGATCCATTGTGGGAATGGGCCCAGATGCACTTGCCTGTGGTTAAAAAAAGGAAGTATTTTTAAAGCTGTGTAGACATTATCATAGCTCATATGTATGGAAGGGTCAGGCTAAGGTTGTCTTGGGAATTGCATCTGAAATCCTGGTGGCACTGAAGTCTGCCAGAGCTTTGACAGCCCCATTAATTGGGTTTCTGTGGTTGGTAAGCCTTCTTTCCTGATGTTATTTTTAATTCCACAATGAGAAATCAGAATGTAGTGGAGTTTCCAGAAGGGGACTGAAATGTCAGTGCCACCATGCTATTTGAAGAGCTGTGATGGGATGGGGAGAGAGGGTGAGGGCAGATCCTCCATCCTGGCTCTTAGCTGTCATGGGCTGGGAGGCTGCTGGCATTGCTCCAACCTGCCCAGTGCCACTGGGGAAGCTGCTGTGTGGGAGCTGGAAGTGCAGGCTGGATGTCATGGTCCCATTCTTCTCTTCACTGGGATGTATGGGGATGCAGAGCCCTGCGGGGTGGAACCGGTCCTTCCTGTTACAGTGGCTCTTTTTGAGGTGCTATAGTTTGGACTTCAACATGTGGACAGTCTGTGTAGCCCTCAGGGTTAAGGACTCCATTAACTTGATAGTGGGTACCCAAGGGGAGGCTCCAGCTCTGAAGGGGATGTTATACAGTGGCTTCCTGTTTCTTTCTTCCTTGAATTTAAACTTCTTAAAAACAAATCCCTTCATTTCTCAAATAAGCTCTTTACTTCTGCCTTTCAACCCTAAATAGCTTAGCATATAAGTAGCTTCTTTTGGAAAAAAAAAAGTCAACGCTGTCTGTGTTTCTGTGATCAGATGCTCAGAATGAATTTCCTTCTAATCCTGGTTTTGAAATTGATTCAGCACAATGACCTTGGGCAAGTTACTTAAACTCTCAGCCACCCAGTTTTTCCATTTGTAAAATAGAGAGAAGAATACCCTTGTGAGCTGGGTAAACACCTCCTGAAGCTTAATTTAGATATGTCTGTTTCAGTGGCCTTTGAACTCCGTGGTTGGAAGCACGGTAGAAGAGCAAAGCATGCTTCTTGGTAGGGAGTTTCATCTCCCCGTGCACTCTGCGGGTCTGGTGCACAGGCCAGCCCAACCAGAGCCTTTCTGTAGCCATTAAACAGGATGCCAACAGGAGGTTCATGCTTGCTAGGAATGGTTTTAGAGCATCTTAACCCCACCTCTGCTTAGAGAGGCAGTGGAGCAGCCTTGCACTGGCCCAGCTGGACACTAGGTTAAGGAGGAACGGCTGAAGAGGAATGTCAGGTGTACTTGACCCTCCTGGTTTCCAGCCCTGTTTGGTTTGAAACATGACATATGCAGACTGGATGAATTCTGGAAGTGAAATGGAAGTGTTGGCATGCCCGTTTGCATACTAATACAGCCCGAATGCCATTATTTTCCCAGTTTCCACAGCTGTGTTATGACTGTACTAGAACTGAATTCTAACAACCAGGCAAAAGGTTTGTTTGCGTGTGTATGTGCACCGAGATTTTTGCAAGCAAAACTGGAAAGCTTTCTAGTTGTCACAGTTGTGGTTTTTCTTTTTTTTTTTAAACCCAGCACACTTTTGTGCTTACATTAAAAATTATGGATCAGCTGTATTTTAACAACTGTCTGTTCCCTGAATTTATGCAGCTGATGGCCTCAGAGCTCAGTTTGAAAGGTTTCCCCCTCTGTATTGCAGCTGGGACTTCTTCCATAGATTTTTTTTTTTTTTAAACAGAAACAGTGTTTTATCTTTGTATCTTTGTCTTGTATAAAAGATAAAAATCTATAGTAATCCCTTCCTATGTAGACTGCTCTATTTTTCCCGTAAAACACTCTTGCAAATAAGTCTGCAGATCTTTCAACACAATGCCTAAAGCATCACACATGATAAATCCTTCCCTAGTCTCAGTTTTCTGTAACCTTCCTCATTCCTCACAATGACACACACTTTCTCTCATTCATCTTTTATTACAATTCAATATTGTGCTTGAATATAATTAGGTTTTATGCAGTATACCCTTCCCCCCATCCTTGGGTGTTGTTTTTGAAAAAGGAAAAACTACTTGTTCCCATGCACATTTCATCTGGAAATTGACTTCAGTGTTATAGGTTCCAATATATTTACACAACAGGTAGGGAAAGGTATTGGGAAAAAAAGAAATATTTTTAACATCATAAACCTCTAGCAAAAATATGTATGTAATAGAATCTGGTACTGTGGTATTACACACATTACAACTGTCACTGTGACTTACAGCCTTAGTTTAGCTGAAAGAAAATCTATAACCCTAGAAATGCAACAATGTCCAAGTCACAGTTCAGAGTAATAAATGTTTTTCACAGAATAGTGTAATCCATATTTCCAAAGCTGATACAACAAAGGCATTTCTACTAGAAATCTTTCCATTTCATGGGCGGAGGCTCAGAGAGGGAGAGAGAATGGTTAGGAGAAATGATAAGCAATAAAATGCCTGTGTTCAGAAATATTGGCCCTTTGGCTACTGCCTTTGGTTGATCTTTCTTGCCCCCAAATTACATCTTAATACAGTATCATCTGTCTTTTGATACCAGTGCAAAAAAAATCAACTTTTAAAGTTCCTGCTGTCATTTCAGGGTGGTGAGGACATCGGGTTGCAGGCAGCTGTGCACGAGCACCTTGGTGTGCCCCGCATCACGGGAATCCTGTATGGTAAGCAGTGGTCCCAGTGGGGCAGATGATGCAAAGTGTGCTTTAGTGGTGGTATGGGCTATTTTGTCTGGCCAGGGCTCTTGGACATGCTCCTCTGTGTCTCAGTGCTGGGAGCTGCCAGCTGCTGTGGCTCTTTGGGGTGCCAAGAATGCAATGTCTCTGTGCACCCACTGCCCACCTCTGTGCTGGGATGAACCGGTGCCTTGATGGGTGCATTCGGATTCTTCACTTGGGAACTTGAACTGTGAACTCTTATTCCAAATGTTAATTTTTTATTCATCTCAGCTATCTTTTCTCTAGGAAAGGTGTTCTCAGCCAAAGGTAGTGAGAGCCTTGGGGTGTCCTTGTGCCCCTGGCTTTGGTTTGACTTTGTGTGTGGGGAGAGAACTTGACCGTGTGCCAGAACAGTGAGGCTATCCTGGCAGGCCTTCCTGCCAGGGACAGCAAACAAATATATCACACTACACATTTCCTCTCTCAGAAGGCTGTAGTTTGAGTAGCTAAGTAGCTTGTGTTTTGGACTCCCAAGACCTTCATTTGTTTCTGCCTTCAAACTTCCTGGCAAGCTTGTTAATGTCTATTAATTTTCCAAAGTCCATGAAAGCAAGAAAAGAGCAAATTGCATTAAAGTAATCTGTAATCATTTGAGTTACAGTATGAGTGAAATACTCTCATAGCTGAGCAGTTAAAATGGAAATGCAGTATTGGGATGGTATATGTGCCATAGTTTATTGCCCACTATATGTATTACAGAGTATCAGGTTCATTCCAGTCAAGGTTAGTAAGATGTTCATGTTTGGTTTCAAGTTAAAAAAAAAAAAAAACAAAAACAAAAACAAAAAAGCAAAGTAAGTGGTAAATGGAGAGACTGGCAATAGGAAAAACATCTGCCTTATCAGGCCCTTCATTTGTTTCTTCTCTTTCCTGGTGGAGCTGAGAAGATACGCTGGCACTCAGCACCTCTAAATGGGGTGTGTTTTGCAGTGAGCATGTGGGTGGCATGGAAAGGCCAGTAGGTTGGGCTGTGCTGAAGAGCCAGGCTTTTAATCAGAAATGCAGAAGCTCAGCATATCTAGTTGTATTACCATCTTGGAGTAATGCAAGCGCTTGGCATAAATAGCACTAATATTGTCCCTACTATGCTGAGACATCATGCTTATTTTAATGCACAGTACTAAAAATTTCAACTTCACATAAATTAGCTTTATTAGCTACTTTACTTAGTCATCATTCCTATTACTGCTTCATTAGATAACTGATTCATAATCATTGACTTACAAAGAACAGATTGCAGAATTTTCTCCTTTCTGTCTGCTCCTTACCTTCCCAGGCTTCTGTGTGCTTTCAGACTAATGCAATAGTACAACTCATAACACCAATCCCTTTTGCGTCTTGATGTGGGACAGCCTGAAATGCTCTGTCCTTGTAAAGCTGCGTTTCTCTCAGACCTACTGTAGAAGACTCTATAATCTTGATTGGAGTGTCTGACTCACTAGGATGAGCTAATTTTATTGGCAAGTTCCTGCTTTCTTGAGCCAGTATAATCATATTTTTTTCTGGTGTTCAGGTGGCTGTGATAGGAGTCTGAAATATTACATGTGTGTTAAATAGTCAAGGCATAAAAATATCCTCACAAAGTGGTGAGGCTATGTACAGCTTATGTGCCCTTGGTGCACAGGACAGCAGACACTCTCCAGGCTTTTCTCCGTCTCACCAAGGTGAAGAAGCAGTTATCGTCTGGCATTTGTGTCAGGAGACTTCATGGCTCGGAGACCAATTGTTACATCCACTGAGGCATGACCTTATAGCTGGGTGCAGGATGTGGTCTTTCTGCTGAAACACAGCTACCAAGCAACTGAGTTCTCAAAAAAGGTTTATCGTGCCTGTTCCTTTGGGTGTTACACTTCTCGCAGGCTTTGGGAGCAACTTCAAGCGTGAAGCTGGATGTTTTGAAAGGAGAAAGTAGAAATGTCTTTGTGAAATAAAACTGACCTTTCTTTATATTGCTTTTATTTGCTGCTATCCTTTGTTATTTGATTGTTCTGTTAGCCCTGTCTTCAAGTGCTGCAGAGCTTCTCTAGTGACCCCTGACTCCATGACAGCAAATGTGTCACACCAGCAGTCCATGTGTTTCTTGCTTGGAAAGAGGGGGCTCTTAGCAGTTCTTGCAAGGAAAGCTGTGATTTTCCTTCAGAGTTCTTGGAAGGAATTTTCCGCATCATCAGGCTATTCTTCCACAGTGAAATGGGAAAGTTTTGCTAAAAGACTGTTGTATATGGTGGAAAAGGATTCTGCTGCAGGGGCATGAGCATCACACAGCATTGCAACTCATCGTGTTTCAGATGAGAGGCTCTGGCCCCATGAAAAGGTTCGTGCTGGTTTCTCTAGCAGCAATGAAGAGAAAATTTGAAAATCCC
This sequence comes from Rhipidura dahli, assembly GCA_013399225.1. Lineage (NCBI taxonomy): Eukaryota > Metazoa > Chordata > Aves > Passeriformes > Rhipiduridae > Rhipidura > Rhipidura dahli. The sequence continues at coordinate 145,438 of VXAC01006999.1, forward strand.
AAATGCCTTGTAGAATTCCTATGACCTTTTGGTAACTTTTTAGACACATGCACTTACTAAGCTCTAATATGCATGTGGTCACTGAACTGGCACTCCTCAAAATTAAATAGACCTAATGCAAATTACTAATAATCTGAGAAAGCTTTGTGCTAAAGAGGCTGTAGTAAAATTTCACAGGAGAATCCTCTTCTGCAGGCTACATTAAATGGCCTTGTTATACATTTGAGTATTGAGTGTCATTATGTAGTGATTTGAGAAGGACAGAAAAAAATCATAAAACTGCTAGTAAGATTCTCACAGCAGATCTGTTATGGCTAGTCTCACTCGTAATAATTGAGAGTTTTAATTTTCTCAAGCGTCCCACAGGTTTACTATATCCAGCCAAATGCTTCACGGACAAGTTGGCAGAATGGAAGTTTTTTATGATCTGTGCCCACTGGTGGCTTTTAAAGCTTCACCCCCTCTTTCTCCATATTTGTGTGCCACACTTATGCACACACACCCATGCACATCCACGTCCACACAGACACACACAAAAGAAGTCTCAGGGAGACACAGGAGTTTGTCAAGTCCTGCACAGTTTTCAGCTTAATTCACACTGTTCAGAAATCATCAGCATCTTGATGCAGGGACTCTTTTTCCATTGGTTTTAAAACCAAGGGAAATATGAAAAACTGAAACCAAAGGCAGGTTAATTGATACAGAAGCCCAAAGAGAGACAGTGGGTTCCTGATTTGAATAGTCTTCCTGAAGAACAGCACCGCTGTCTCTGGGTTTTACTCATCAGTCAATATCCATCTGTTTGAAAAGCGATGAGCCTGCTAAAAAGATGGTAAGACCCCTGGCAGAAAGTGTAAATACCCTGAACCTTGGACTTATATCAGCAAGCAAGGGGAAAAATACATTTTTCTACCAAATTGGCACAACACAGACGTAAGTTATTCGTGCTGGGTGCTCATCCCACGATTTAGATGTGTTGCTGACAAATGGGGCCAGGAGAGTGCCTGCCTTGGTGTCTTGGCTGTAGGGATGCAGTTAGCTGGTGCTCCTTGGGCTGTGGAGGGATGCTGGGGATTTCCCAACCCCCGCTGACCTCTCCCATGAGCAGAGCTGGCTGCAGGTGTGGAGAGATGGGAATTCTGAGCCGGAAATTTTAAACAGAAGTGTTGAAATTAGCTTCAACATCTGCAAAAACTCTTTGACAGAGCCTCTTTCAGCAAAGTCCCCAGAACATGAATTTTGACAAGGAAAGAGCCCATTATTATCAGTGATGTTTCAACCATTATTTTATGAATATATTCAATGACAAGAACTAGCTTGTTTCCAAGACAACAAAATTCAAACCCGATCCATGATTGCTCTAAAGGAGGCCTCCTGTCATTTCGTTCCTTTGAAGAAACTCACAATTTGATGGGCAAAATGCCAGAAATAATTAGACAGAATAGCACCATAAACCCCAATGGAAGCAAAATATCTGCTGTAAGAATTTCCCACCAGAAATCTTGAAAATCAAATCAAAGCCTAGATAAAATCTTTTCTGTTGAGTGTAAGAAGGAAGGAAAAAAAAACTGGGTGGGAGAAGACAATCCAGTTTTTTACTTCGTCAAAGGGAATACTAAAAACTGTCTTTGTGACTTGCTTGTGTCTTCTTGTGAAATAATAAGTGGGCAGGGCAATCAAATTTAAAGCAGTATTCCCCAAAGCAAGGTCAAAACTGCTAGAAATGTTCATTTCATTTTTATTTGCTTTTCCTGCAAGGTACACACTGTGGCTATAATTTCCCATTCTTTATGGGGAGATCAAAAGATTTGTGCTGTGCCGTGTAGGAATCAATTCAGTCATCCTGGCAGCACGCCAATCTTTATTACATTATTTGTTAACCTGCGTTATTGCAGAATGGAATAACTGTTCCCTGGGATAAACTAGGGAGTTCTTCGTGCTTCCCTGACCTTGATTTCCACGCTCTCGCCTTGTCCTCTCAGCACTCACATGCAGATAATGATTGTCTGTGTTAGAGTGAATGAAATATCACTGCAGATCCTGTGCCGAAGCAAATCACTGAATTGGTGGCGTGTAAGTGAACCAGTAGCCCTCATTGTCTGCCTCTGCTTTTGCAGCAAAAGGAGCCTCAGGTATTTCTTACAGTGGGAGTCTCCTCACTTTACTGGCAGAAAAACCAGCCCATCTGACGAGAACTGTATTTGCTCTTTTCCTCCTACTAGGCCATTTCTGTAATCTTCAAACCAAATGCATCAGTCCAGCCATCCTTCTTAGAATATTTCTAAATTCTTTTTAAGAATCTTTTTCATTAACTTGGTGGGAGCAGTGATGTATTTTGGTAGTTTTGGGGACATGCATTAGGGGCATGCTAAACCTAAGTTTTTGAGTTCTGCTCGAGTAAGCATGACAGTTTCACATGTACCAGTTCTGCCCTGGGAGTGTTTCACTTACATTTTCTTAACAGAAAAAAGTAGGCTTTGCACAGTCATGTTTTTCATACACAAAATGGAGTTCACACTGAACTGGTGTAATAAAACATGTATTGATGCCAATCAAATTGTGTAGCTTTTGGATTGAATCAGCATTCATCTGTGTCCTAAAAAGTACAGCAATGACCACTGCTAGTGGAAGTTTGACTTTCTGACTGAAAGAGCCATGGTGGAAGTCATGATTTTTGTGGTCATGCCGGGGGACAGAGCATGACAGGGGAGAAGGAGCAGCCTGGAATGAGATTCTTAGGAGTCTAAGACAGATCTGAGGCTTAATTTCAATGAAGGGCAGGGAACACTATGTTGATATGCAGTCTGCACTGCAAAATGTCAAACTGGGTTGAACTCCTTCCTGGCTGATGTAATTCAGTATTAAAAAAAAATCATATTTCAGTAAGGAAATATTAGTAAGGGAGAGAGAAGAGGAACAAAACTTGCAGATTTTTTTTCCCAAAATGCTCTCCACAGTTAAAAAGCAGATTTTTAATCCTATTTTGAAACAGAAACTTTAGTTGAAATCTTAGGATTTTTTATAGAACAAGTGTTGGAGCCCAGAGTGCAGAGAAGATTTCTCTGCCTGTTTTGAAGGATTTTACTCCCCCCGGACAACACTGTTTTTGACTTGTGTCTGTGGAAAAAATTACCTACTCTCTGGGAAGAATCAGAATCTACTCTGGTTTGAACTAGGTGATAGAACATTATGTAAGATTGTCACAGGGTGAAAAATTTAGAGGTTTTGGGTTTGTTATTGTAGTAAATAGATAAGAGATAGAAAAACCGAGATGGAGGGTAGTTGTTGTTTTTAGACTTTCTTCTTTCTTGTTCTATCCCTCCATATTCTTGAATAAAGTTAGTTTAGGATGATTGGATGAAAAATTCTGCAGTTCCTGTCCATGTGACAGAGTGATTTAGTGAATATTGGTGGAAAAGTAGAAATATCTTTCATTTTGAGTTTTAATTGGATGGTTTACCTTTAAGAAGGCCATGTAATCTTGATAACTTGGGACTTTCCTGCATTCTCTGCTCGGTGCTGTGTCTGAGCCATGCCAGCAGCTCTATTTCTCTGATAAAGACTTCATAAACAACATCTGAAACGCAGCCTTGGAAGTCCTCCCTTTGTCTCTCCTTCCCCCATCAGGGGAAAGAATTTTAATTAAGTCACGAAAACAATTATGACACGGTATAGTGTCAAACAAGTATCCTCAATGACAACAAATCTCAGTCACTAAGTTGCAGACCAAAGTTGATGGCATTACTTGATGCCAAAAAAATGCAGAACTCACAAAAGTGGAGAGTGTGGAGTGGACCAGGCTTTGAGACCAGGGAGTTGGTACATGCTCAGAAACAAAGCAGAAGAATTAGCTGTGTTTTGTTGTCCTTCCCCTAAGAGCCAGAGGGTGGCTGGGGAAGTCTGGGAACCAGTTGCAGGGACAGCCAGCATTGCCAGGGTGCTGCTGGCCAGTGCTGCAACTCTGGGCAGGTGCAGTGGCAGATTGTGGGACAAGAGCAGGGGCAAGGTTCTGGAGACCTTTCAGATTTTCTCCATTTGAGACTTGTCTCCAAGGCTCTGTGCTTGGCCAGGTGTGGAAGTTGAGGGTCACCTACCTTGCCTGTGAAGTCACCAGGTCAGTGCTCAGCTGGGCTGCTAGGTCATCCTCCTGACTGCATCCTGCAAACCTGCCAGAGGAGTCAGGCTGCAGCTCAGGGGCTGTTTTCCATCATGGCAGTCCCAGTCCCTTCCTGATGAATCTGGGCTCTGCTGCTTGAACTGAGTGGAACAGGGAATCCAGAAAACACATTTAGCCAGACTTAGCAATGGGCAGGACTGGGGAAAAAAAGAATTTCTACCTTTGCTGAAATGCTCCATATGCTGCTTTGCAGAAGGATTTTTTTTTTCACCATTCTGCTCTTCCATATTCTGATGGTATAATCTGAAAATAGCTCTGCCTCACAGTAGGTTGAGACAAAGGTGTTTACAAAAGCACTAAGCTTGAGAATCCAGCCACTCAGCATCAAAATAGGAAACTTAAATTCATAAGCTCCCTCCTTTAAACTGATGGAAATGGATCCAAACAAAACAAACCAAAACAAAAGCAGTAGGTAAACATGTTGGAATGTACAATGGATAATGGATATTGAGGGATGATCTAGTCATGCATGCTAAACAGATACATTTATGAGTTTAAATTTAATTAGCATGTGGAAATTAACAAGGCTGGAAAGAAGGGCAATGTGTTTTTAAGTGAAGGCGATGAATAGGTACTGTTAGGTGCATATAGATAAATGAGGATTTAATTTGTAAGACATAATAAGCCAGGTGCTCATAAAATAATTTGTGGGGGTTTTTTTCCTGCTGGATATCACAGAAGATAATGGTGTAACACTTCAAGGTCAGTCTGTATCCACTTGTTCATTTCTTTTTGGGGAAAATATTTTTAAGAATAAGTAACTGAAATTGACTTCCTTTGTAGAAAACTGCTGGGTGTTTTGATTTTTTTTTTTTCTTAATTATGCATCATTACTAATTTTACATTCAAAACCCAGCCGGCCTTTGTTGAAGAAAGCTTTAGTTGCTGCTCTGATTTTAATTTTTCAATCTGCACATTGATTGAGACAGGTTTCTGTGGAGAAATGCTAGTCCATGACTGTGTCCCTTGCGTGTGCCACATGGAGATGCATTTCTGGAAGAAATGATATTTCATAGTGCTTGAACTTGAAAACATTTTTTTAAAACCAGAGCATCGCTTTAAAAAGTAAAGCATTGTTTTTAAACCAGGACTTATTTAAAGAAAACCAGTTAAACTGAGTACTGTATGATGCTATGAATTGCCTTTTCTCTGTCACCTATAGGATTTTCATCCATCTCCTTAAGCATTTCAGCAGAGACTACTACCACTTGAACTGAAAACTAATGATAGCAGGAGATCCTGTTATCCCAGTGATGGATAGGACTGTAAAAGTTACTTGTTGGATCTTGGTGATGCTCAGCAGAGTGAGTAAAGATTATGGCAGCCTTCTTTTCTGTTTTTTTTCATATTTCTGGGAGTGCTTCTGCTGTCTCTGGGTGTTGGTGGGGTGTAAGCTGCACAGACCATATAGCTGGGTAACAGTCAGCCTCTTTGTCTTCCTTCTGCTTTTCCAAGTGCTGCAGCAATTTCCTGTATTTCCAGCAAAATTTTGTGGTGCTTGCTTGTTGCTTATGCATTTGCTTGTGGAGCTGCTATTCTTCAGAAAATGGAAGCCAGAGAAGAGAGGTTTCTCTTCTCAGCTGTTAGCCAAGCAAAGCACAAGTGAAATTTTATGAAAGAAAGTAAAGGCATTTTTCTTCAAACCAAATGTCATAGGTCTACTGTGAGTAATAGCTGAATACAAATTTATTCAGGAAGAATGATTTCTCCCTCTTTTTGTGTCCCTCTCTTTTATAAGGAAAGGTGTTAGGCACCCTATCTAGGCATTGCTCCCGGTATGTCATGCAATCAGTAACTAACTTTACCCTGAACAGGAATGAAAGGGATTCTGCCAGGAATGCAAAGGATTTGAGGAGGATTAGTATTTTGATCAATTTTTGAACATGCAGTGTTGGATTAACACACCAGCGATGAAGTTATCTGCTTTAAATGGGCTTGTGGTGGATGGGGAAGACGCAGCACCCTCTTACTGACAGTTCTTTGCATTGTGATAAATTTAATGTGGCAGTAAAGAAGGGTTTATGTTTGCATAAACGCCTTTTACAGACAACAGTTTCCATCCATTTAATAATGACCCTGCTTTTCTCACGAGAACGGCGCCGTTACCAAGCTGTTGGTGCGGCTTCCGCGGCGCCAGGCAGCTCTTCCCGCGGCACTTAATGGCCCGGCCCATCTGCGGAGCACGGGGCTCGCCGCGAGACACCTGCTGCCTCAAATGGTGTTTTTTAAGGATCAGACCCATTGCTGCTGATTGCACGAGGCCTGTTACTTTGGTTGAGTTTTAGGAGAAAGATGGGTAAGAAGCAGGCTTCCTACTAGGCATGCAACTTAGAAACAACGGCCTCTAATGAAATACCCAAAAGGTGCATGCACCAAAAGCCAACGTGCAAACATCTCTCTTTGCATAAAATAGTTACGTTCAGTGAGGGATTTGTCATAAATTGAAACTAATGGTTAATTGGATGTTGCTTTATGCTCTGTTGGATACAAAGAGTATCACCTAGACTTGCTAGGGTCAGTACCAAGTGGGGAGGGGTTGGACATAGTCTGTAGCTTAGTCCATGAGAGATTTGCTTTATTTCACCTTTTATTTTTTTCTTTGAGAAACCCACAGAGTTTCAGGACAGATTTAGGACTGGCAGGCCACTTCTCATGTTTAGAAATGATTAATGGCTTAGGCTCTGTCAAACCACTGGTTTTTGGCCAGATCCTGCCACTTGAAGCCCACATCAGCCTCTTCCCAAGCCCAGGCCAGCCCCCCAGGCACTGCTGGCTCACGCAAAGGCACATGGAGCTGCTGGCAGCCCTGGAGCCCCTGCCTTCACATCTCCTGGCAAGGGGTATTTGCAAGGCCACCTGAGTTTTCCTCACAGCTAACGAGCTACTCGCTCTTTTGACGTAGGGTTGGCTCCAAATAAATGCTCTGGGGAGGGATTTGCCAGAAAACCTTCCCAGGCTTGTCTGCCTGTGGAAAAATCTGATTACAGGAAAAGGGAGAAATTTCTCAGGGTGGTGCTACAGGCTCTGGAATACTTTGTGTTTGCTCATCAAGGCAGTAACAGCCAATTTATTCAAGGGCCTGGCCCAGGAAAAGAGTTTGTGGCCAAGAATTGTGAAATGGGAGTGGCTGTGGACTCCTTGTCCCAGTGTGCAGCCTCTGCCACATGAGTGGCATCCCCAGCAGCTACAGCATCACAGATGGCTGCTGATCCTGTTGGGAGACGCTGAGAGCTGAGCTGAAGGAGCAAGGCACCCAGAAAAAGTGTTTTATTAAGGGCTGCATCAGCTGCACTGCTTTTCTGCAAGAGTGATTCATTTCCTTACGCCTTATGGAGTGGGAGAGGGCAGGTTAGGTGCTGAGATCTGCTTTGCACTTCCCTTACACTCTTGGAAAGGGTATTGGAAAGCCAGAACTTTGCAAATTATCTCTGGATTTTTCTCCCCCTTTTAGTGGCATTACCTCTAAACATGTGGCTGGCCAGAGGGGTTCCTGCACTCTTCCTCTGCCATGCGGAGCAGGAGCACTTCAGTCTGCCTTGTGCAAATAAACGCTGTAGAAAAGGTTTCATCTTACTCAGTGTTTATACCATTCTCACTGCTGTTTGAAGAATACCTACACTTTTGACCCCCAGTCCCCTCCCTTCTAAAAAACTGCTTTTATCTACAAGGTGTAGCTTACACAGTTACGTGTGTGAATTGTTACATGTGGTCCTGAACATTTTCATGCCTTCACATCTCCTGGCGAGGGACATTTGCAAGGCCACCTGAGTTTTCCTCACAGCTGATGAGCTACTCTCTCTTTTATCATAAGGTTGCCTGCTGAAACTTCCTTTCATGGAAAAGGTAGCTTCTTGCTGCTAAGAATGAAGATTTTACTGAATTGTGGCAACCTGGAGCAGAAAATTTAAAACTGAGGAAGAAGATTTGGATGCTGAGGTGATGGATTTTTAAATTCACTTTCTGTTGGCTCAGATTGCAGGCAAAGCCTCAGGAACAGCGATGAGTAGTCTGTGTCACGTAAGGTCCTAAAGGAACACTGTGGCACACACCAGTGCTCCTGCTGCAGAAGGCAGGGTAGGACCCTGCTGGTGGCCCTGTCCCTCTACCAGACCCCACACCTGATAGAGGGTCTGTCCCCTGCCGAGGTCTACCACCCAAAAAGGTTGTAACAACATAAATAGGTTCATCAATTAACCACAGATGCAAGCACCTGGTTAGCTCCATCCAAAGAAAGTTTAGGGTTGACTTGTTTGTAGTTTACTAAACAAAATTGAAGTTAGCCAAATTCAAATCAAATTCAGAAAGGTTAGTGGGTTTCTCAGCAGTGGTAATTCTTAAAACCTAGAGTGTATGTTTCTAAAAAGCTATTATTTAATTCAAATGCAATCCTGAGAAAACCTGTGCTATTTTGGGAAATGACAAAAAAGAGGCCACATCTATAAATTTTAGCATCTGTGGTCTCAGATGAGTTGCTTGCTGGCTGGTCTTTGGTGAGCGGGAGGGATAGGAGTGTGCTGAGTTTTGTCACTGTAGGAGAACACTGAATGCATTATTAATGAATATTTAATAGTTCTATAGGGAGGCAGAGGGGTGTGAATGGACACAAAGGAAACTAACATTATCTTGGTCTATGAAAGAAGCAGTATGGTAATAGGAAATAAAGGGCTAGTAAATTGAACTTCAATTGCAGTCAAGTTCCTAGAGATTTTGAGAGCTGAGATCACAGAATACATGGGGAAGTGTGCTTTGATAAAAGTTACCAATGTGCCATCAGAGGGAATAAGTCTTATATGGAAAGGCTAGAAAAGTTATTTTATGGAGCTCATTGAGAGGGGAAAAACGTGCAGGAAAGGAAAAGAAAATAAATTTGCATTAGGTCAAATAAAAGTGTCTAGAGTTGAGAAGAGACCCATTTCTGAAGGTATGAGACCCATGTGATAACCACATATAAGAAGTAGAATAAGAGTGAGTAAAGAAGTTATCAAAGAAAGTAGAAGGATGATCGTTAAAGTAATTTTCTGTTTAGTGTGCTCAGGGTAGGTTCAAAAGTGCTTTGTGCTAGTTTGTCCTCCCCACACTGCTGGCAAGTGGAAGGTCATTTTAAAAGGAAATTCTGCCAGATCAACACTGAGAATCAACCTTTGGAAATTCTGTAAATTGTATCTGGATCCTGTGACCTGAAAACACATCTCATTTTGCAAGAAACATGACTGTAACCTAGGAAAATGACAAGTAAGGAGGATTTAGATTAGCCTTCCTGTACAGGTATACTGAATATGCAGCAGGTGCAACTCTACCTTAAAAAAAAAAAAAATTCATTGTCTCCCCTTCTGAAAAAGCCCCTCAAAACCAACCAAGCAAACAACCCTCAAACAGAACTGCCAGGCAAAAGGTAATGGGTAGGACAAAATGGAGGGAATTACAGATTTATGAGACATTTATCAGATGTCTGCTGAAATGAATTCAAGAGTTTTCTGCTCAAAATTTACAAATAAATTATAAGAAGTATGATGGGATAGCATTATACTAAAGACACATCAAAGTATTTTACCCAACATTAGAGTTGCCCTACACTAGAGCTGATCCGTGGAAACCAACAGAACTTACATGAATTCCCCCCCCCTCCCCAAATGTTGTGTCCTAGTACTAAATTCATCAGGTTGATTCCAATTATTGTGGCTTTCCAGTTTCCCATACCAGAAACTGTTTAAAACCAGGGATATTACTACAGCCATTAATGTTCATGGTTACAAGCTGAATCAAATTGCTGATGGACATCAAATCTTATTCCTACCCATTTTATTTCTTTCTTTGTAGCTCCATCCACAGATCCTGTTCATAACAAAGACCTGTTAGAAAGCATTGCAGAGGGAACTAGAGGGAGTCTGGATGTGACAGATTGATCTGTAAATTAATTGCAGTTCTGGACAGTGCATGGTTAGAGGCAGACAGATTAAATGTGTGTTGCCTGCAAACAACATGCTTGCCACTCTTCACGTTCTCTTTCACACCAAGGCATTGCTGTGGAGAGGGAAACTTGCCACCCCACTGGTGGCCAGGACCTACCAATCCCTCCCTGGCTTCTTGAGGCTGTTGGTAGACTCTTTACCAGGGGTCTGGCAGCATGGTGAATGCAGGAGTGATGATAGGGAGACATGAATTCAAACCAAATCACCTGATTTACTACACTGAAATGGCTGTACACTGCACACACTCCCTGGAGCAATTATTCAGGATCCTTGTCATCTGCAGTGAGTATGTTAAGCCTTTCTGAATTTTATTTGGGCCATGTTTCACCAGTGGAAGCTCTCCATCAGGGCTTTGATTGCCCGTGCCTTACAGCGACCATGAATTTGCGCGCCCGTCATCTGCGCTCTGGAAGCTGTGGTGGCGTTTCTAAAGCACGCCTGTACTTTGCCAGCATCCGTGTGAGCAAGAGACCTGTGTGAAGGATTATCTGCCTTACCAAGTCACTAAAAAGAAATAACATAACAGAGCCATAACATATAAACATAACATGAAAAAGCTGAGCAGGAAAGAGAGGATTAGTGATGACATAGCAACTGTTATAGCTCTGCAGGCAAATCGATGGCGTAGGAGCACATTTATGTATATGACTCCCTCTCTTATGGCTCGGTCTTTGATCTGTGGAGCAACATCCACACAAGTATAGCTGAAACCAGCAGAATAGGATGCTTGGCAAAGCCACCCAGCTGGGGAAAAGCAGTGAGTAATACAGACTCTCTATTGGCATAAACACCACTGCCTCTCTTTCAAATTTGAACAGTATTTTGACCTTTTCATCACAGAACTTGCACTGATTTCCTTTTTAGCTTTTTCTCCGATTTTTGTTACTTGAGTTACATCTGTGGCAGTATCAGAGCAGGACTCATGATAATTATTTGAACCAGAAATTAAAATGTTTTGATGGATAAACATCTAAGTTGAATATGCAAATCGATTTTGCAAGTTGGGATATTCATATCCCTATTAATTCTTTAGACAATCAGAAAACTTGTGTCATTCCACGGTTATATTTATGGCTATGTAATGGGTTATACACTTTCCCAATATGTCCATCATTAGGAAAGTCAACATTTCTGTAGAGTAGAGAAAGATGAATGAGAAAGGAAGTGTTCATGTAATTTAGGTGATGTGTTTATATTGGACTTGGTTTTTGGTAGTTGCTAAGAGCTCATGGAGCTGTTTGAAACCAGTGGGACATGAAAGTGCTCAGCAGTGCTGTAGCTTCATTTGAGTAACCTGCGAACCTTTCAGGCAGGAAATAAAAGAAATTTCTTGTTTTGTACAGCTCCTAATTGAATTGTGCACTTATATTTTTAACCTGAGTAGAGAACAAGGTTTTAAATGGGCTCAAAAAAAAGATTAGGACACTCTTTTAGAGGGGTAGGTCAACTGCTGGTTGTCAAGTGCAGTGAGATTAATGCTGGCTGTGAGTGCAGAAGTTCCTCACTACCCATCCCTGGGAGCAGAGGTGGTGGTTGGGGGTCCAGCAGCTGCCTGCCCCAGCCCCATCAGATCCCTCCTGTCCTGAGGGCCTGCTGCTGTCCGTGGTGTTCATCTGCACACTTGCTGTGCTGCTGTGCTCAGCAGGGCACGGGCACACGGGTGAGGAGCGGCTATCAGTCCCCATCAGCCATAGCAGAATTCACCATGGAAAGGGCAGAGCTGAGGCAAGAAGGAAAAGCAGGCAGCTCGAGATTGCTTATTTAAGCACTGTTGTAATAAAGTGCTGCAAACAGCTAAAGTTGGGCTCTGCTGCTTGACCCAATGTTACTGTTAACTCTGACAAAGAAAACTGTTGCTCAGTTCTCTTATACTTGGTAATTAGTTCATACAAAAACTTTTCAAAAAACAGCTTTATCTTAAAATATCACTGGATATATGTTAGAAATTTACCTGAGAATTTTTTTTTGAAGGGGGAAAAAAAGGAAAGATTAGATGTTGAGCAAAGCCGTAGAGAGTATTTGCATTGGCATAGGTACCTGCAAGTACTGAAAAATTAAGCCTTGCCCTTTATCATTATCAGGGTTTTAAATTCTTTATGATGGCTTTACTGAAGGATATGTCTTTATAGACAAGGGATTGCCCCTCATATTTTGTCTAAAAAAAAAAAAACCCTTTTGGCAAATCACAATTTTCATGTTGTTGCTATAGAATTCTATACAGCTGTCATGTTTTAATTTTTATTGACTTTTGAATTGATGAGACATAAAACCTCAAAATGGAAGATACTTTCTGGAGCTTGGTGTCTGAGGTGAGTTTATTGTGCAAATTACATAAGTATCTACAGCATCTATTTTGAGCTAGAGTACCTTTGGTAATATGTACACACCCACCCTTCAGATTTCAAATAATTTGGAATGTTGTCCACCAAAGTGCACACCCACCTGAGGAGACACTTGTTCCTCAGTACAGAAAAGTGGGATTTCAGTGGCCCTGAGGTGGTTTTACGTCTGCTGGTTGTCTTACAGGGACATGGGTGGAGTGACCCAGCCACCTGGTGTTTAAAACCTGTGGAGCTGCAGCAGAGTGTGGGGCTGGGGCAGCCCTGTGCCAAAGGAGCCAGGCTTACTGTGGCACATTTGTGTCCCAGTTGCCACGTGCTTGCACGGGGCAGCCTGCTAGTGCACAGTCCCATCCTCTGAAAGACACAGCTTGCTCATGAGTGTACAGCTCCCACTGTGCAATTTTCTCCAAGTTTCTGTCTCAAGCTTGATCTCTGTTTACATGTCCATGGGCTTCAGAAACCAACTGGCCCTTTTCTTGTTGCAGCAAGCTCTGCTCCCTCTCCTGGGAAAGTTTTGGCTGCAAACTAAACCAATTTGAGTCTGCCTTACAGCAGGGATGTTTTCTAACTCTATGGGGGCTTGTTTGTCTTTAGCTTTTTGCCTTCTCCAGCATTCAGAAATAATTAACAAGTAATGAACAGAAAATAAAAGGTCCTTGAACAGCACAGCAGATGGGGTAGGCTACAGCCCTTCTTTTCCTGGTTCTTCCTTTATTTTATAATCATGGGGGAGTTGTGCTGTCTCTTTTCCTCCCTCTTTAGCTGCCTTATTTGTTCAGACACTGAATATCTCATGTTAGGACCTGTCTCTAATGCATCAACACAGTGTCTAGATCAAATGAGCTTCAATTTGTAATAGAGTTTTCAGGCTCTGCTGATGAGTGTACTGGATTCACAGGCTGCACCTGTACTATCCTGAAAGAGTGATCTTGATGGAAGATGATCTTGGCAGAGCTGTCCAAGCAGACAGACATATTTCTAGCATGCTTGTTCATGCAGAGGAGACATCTGGCTTCCTGGCTTTCTTAGTACCTGATCTATTAACCCCTACACCTCCTCTGAAATTCAATTGATAACAAGGAGCCAAACACCAGTGTCTTTTAATGGACCTTCTGGTTGGAGAGAGAGTAACTAGTGTGGGATACTGTGAAAGGTAGATGATCAACCAGTTGGTTGATGGTTACATGGGTACATCTGCCTGAAAGCTGATATTGCTGACAACATTCTGAAAGGATGTTTGAAGTATACAGTTTTATGAAATATAAAGTTTTACTATTTTTGTACCAGAATTAGGGTTGCTGAATTCCTGCTGAATGTCAGGATGGGCATTAGATCTGCAAGAGGTTGAAGCTGGTTTTAGTTACAGTTAGCTTTGACTCAGGGGATAAGCCAAAAGTGAATGTCTTAACTGTGTTTCTTGACACGAGGGGAAGCACCTGGGTGTGCAAATCACTCTGCTCCCCTTTGCTTCAATTCTTACCTTGAGGGCCTAATCCTGCAACCCTTCACAACATGGATAACCTTTCTGTGTTGAAGTATCATCACATACACAGGATCTGCAGATGCACAGCCTTTGTTCACACCAAAAACACTGTGAGGATTCCAGTCTTTTCATACCACTGGTGACAAGAAGATTGCTTTGATTCACCTGTCACCAGTTATAAGGTTGGCTGAAACACCTTTTCCCACAGGACAGCACTTCCATAGGACACAGGCTTTCTCCCTACTTATGCTTAATTTTTTTCACATGCTCCTTCTTCATTATATGGCTGCTGAAATCTTTTACCATCCACTGGAAAGATTTCTCCCTTGTGGTTTCTTGCTCTCTACAGGTATAAGACTTTCTCTTGAGCTGCATACAGTTCATTTTTAATAAGGAGTAACATATACTGAAAGCACTTAAAATGTTCCAAGCCTGTGATTCTTAATTGTGTTGTGTTTGTGAAATACTGCTATCCCTCACACCCTTTTTGCTTGCAGAGTTATAGTGTGTTATGTGGTAACAATAAATGTTAAATAACCTGCCTGCTACCCAACTGCACATTGTGGCACTTGTATAATTATAGAGGCTTTCAGAAATCACCTTGTAAGGCTCTGATTTGCTGGCAGCATGTGAACATTTCACTGTAAACACTCTTTCATTACACAAGATTTCATTACCAGAGATTTCTGCTCTAATATCCTCTTTCTTTGAGAATCGGGGCCAACACTACGGTAACCACATTGTTAGCAAGAGCAATGTGAGATTAAGGCTGTGGACTCCATTGATCTGAGAGCTTCAGAGTAAGGATGCTAAATATACTTTAGTAAGTGGGAGCTCATGTTGGCTCTGTGCATAATGACAGCACAGAAGCATTTGAGCTATGTTGCCTCGAGCATAGTAAAAAAAATAAAAGGCACATTGTAAGACTGGTACCAGATTATTTGCCATTTATTTATCCCTGTTATATGTGGGTAAGGTACTAATCTCCTGTGGGTGTCTTCCCTGCAGAGGCAGTGTATGCCATCTGCCTGTGTGTAGGGCTTCAACTGCCCAGCACCTTAGCGGGCTAAATACTGCACTTTGAGCCAGTATTCAGGCTGAAAAACAAATGTTTTGTAGGGCTTGAAAGATGCAAATGTGTATCAAAGACCAGGCGTACAACCACCTAGTGTGTGAAAAGCTACAGAGCCCCATGGCTCCCCGTGCACCTTGCAGGCAGTTTTACCAGGGAGCTGGGAGATGCAGACGGGGCCGAGTGCCAAAGTCAGATCTGCATGGGCTTTAGTGAAATGCTCTTTGCACCAGCCCAGTGTTGGGCCCACTTGGTGCTGGCTCTTTTACAAAGCTACCAAAACCAGATTTCTTGTCTATTAATAAAACTCTATTAGCATCCTTGTAACTCTAACATGTGCACCTTTGTAATTAACAGCTCACAGATGCCATATTTTTTTTCACTGATGTTTCACTCCCTTCTATTTTTGCTTTGTTTCCTTTTGTGTGTGGTGAGGCAGTGCTGAGCTTGGTACTAGCTTCCCTTGACAGTAAGCATTAAACTGTTGCAAATGTCTCCCTCAGACTGTTAATTACCTTGGAATAATTCATTAGTGAGTGCACTTGCTTTATGCCAGCTACATTTCATTGGTGAAACTCAGCCTGAGCTCGCGTGCTCCCTTCCAGCCTGCCCTCAGCACCAACCATCCATCCCCTTTGGTGGAAGAAGTTGTTTTGCAGTTCATGTGCTGCAAAGAGCGTGGTGCTCGTGTGGGGCAGGGTGGCTGCTGGGATGTTTTGGAGGCAGGCTGGGGAGCACTGACTGCGTTCTGTGTTCTCTGTGGCCGCGTGTCCCAGGCATGCTGGGCACTGTCAGTGTCACAGCTGCCATGGCTTCATTTCTGCACTTCAACTGCTCCAGGAAGTTTGGGTATTTGGCCTGACAATACTTGAAACAACACAGATTTTTGAATAGGGTTGAGTGAAAGCTACTGCTAACTCTGGATCAAGGCAGGCTAGAGTGCAGATTATCGTGGGATTACGTTCCACTTTTAAGGGCTGAACTCCTGGGTTTCCTGGGTTTTGATCACAGCATCATCTCTAACCTTTATACCCATTTCATAGTTTTCTATTTTTTTTTTCCTTGAGGTCCTGATTCCACATCTCTAGAAGCTACTAAACTGACACTGCCTGGAATTAATTTCAGATCTGTTGTGTGGGAGTCACTTTGAGGATCTGCTTGAGTCACTTAGAGAAGGAAGAGCTGAGGCAGGTGGCCTCTGAGAAAGAGACTGGGACAAAAAGTAGAGTCTGTGACTCAGTCTCCGCAGATAGCCTTGCACAGAGCTTTGCAGTCACTGTCCCTTTGGAAACATATTTTGCTTGTGCAAGGCTGTGGGGTTCAGCCTTCCTCTGTTCTCCTTGTCTTTCTCTCCCCTTCTTTCTCTCCATCCTCCCAAGACACTGCCAGTGACTCAACCTGCAACAGGGCTGCTTTCCTGCAAGTCAGAGGTGGGCATGCAGTCTGTTTCACTAGATGCCATACTGGCTTTTAAGGGAGCCTCTCTTTTCATCAGACTCCTCACAATCAGATGTGGTAGGTTCAAAAATTCTTTGTGATGCCTTGGGACCTCTCCCCTTCCTTCACCTCAGAGCCATCCAATCTTTCTTCAGCCTGGTATCAAACTGCAGTGCTACAAAGATAGAGAAAAGGAGGGGTTGTGCTGTACATACAACAACTGCAGCTCAGCTTTTATCCTATATATGTATATATTTTGTTCCAGTCCATGTGAATGAGGAAGTTCTAACAAAACCTAAAAATACAAGGAGCATTGACCTTCAAGAGATGTTTCCTATTCCAGCCATTCAGCTCAGTCTGTGGTTGCTGCTGCTTTTCCTGACTGCAGAGAGAGAGGCTGAAATGAGCAATCAGCTTGTTTATGGCAGGTTTTAGTGCTTCAATGGTATAATGAAAGAGGCTTTCGCAGAAGGGATTTGGTTCTCGTGTACTTCAGTGTTTTCTGCTCCATTTTGCTCCATAAAACTCAGGCTCTTGTTTACAAGAATTAGCAGCTTCCCAAGGTTTCTGCTGATTTTGAGGAATCAACCCCTTGCAGTTATGTGACACCACCATGCAGCTCCCACTCCACCCGGTGCTTGCAGAATGACTGTTCCCTACGTGCAGTTGAGCACTTGGATTAAACACCTGCACAAAACAATTGGCACAACCCAAAGGGCTGTTAGAGGCTCCATATCCTGTTTGGGAATCACTTCAAGTGAAATTAATGATTCTTCTCTGCATGCAGACTTCTGAAAAAGAAATCTGTTTTTATATGTGCAATTAATCCGAAGCGGTTGGTGTGCACTCTGTGCTGTTACACATCAATAAGACAGCAACTTTGTGACCTTTAATTCCACAAGATGTGTAGTATTCAAGACAACTTCATTTAAGACAACAAAATGCTGGCACAGGTGGTAACTGAGACATGTGCATATCCCCCTGTCCACTTACCTTTTCTCCATTTTGAAATGAGAGGGAGAATGTCATTTAAAAGGCATTTATGCATGTGGTCCCTACATGACACAGATATTAGAGCTAAATTATTTTCATGGCAGAGGTTCAAAGACTGGAAATTTCCAGTAGACTTTGTGTGCTGATTCGAAAAGTGCTGCCAGCACTTGTGATATTATCACAAGCCTTGTGATTGTTAATATTCTGTCCTAAAGCTTCAGGTTTTCTCTACATGTGATTGTTTGAATCTCAAGTTTCCTATTTAAAAAAAAAAAAAAAAGCCCATTTCTTTCCTAGCTGCAGAGAACAGCTTGAAATACCATTTCCCCTCCCAAGAGCCAAAAAACATCAGGAGGAAGCTAAAGTTTTCCCAGCATTTTTTTCCCCCTGTCTTTGGAGTTTTTTATTCCAGTTTAGCTTCCCATTTTGTTTGGATCTTGCTTCTGGATTTCAAACGACTGCATTTGGTGCCAGAAATGACCAATCTACATTGTGCTGGTGGTTTGATGCTTCAGATGAAGGCAGAAGCACTTTCTTTAAGCAGATAAATTTTGCATGAAGAGATACTATTTTACCACAAATAATTGCTGTCATGTAGGTTTGCTTTACCCCAGCCCTATTCACATGGCACCAGTGCTTACCCCAGGATCTTATAAATGCATAGCAGCAACTAAGTTTCTTTTGTTCTGTCATGTAATTTAGCAAATAATAGAGATGAGCCAGGTAATGTCTTGTAGAGTTCTACAAGTGTCAAACAGCTAAAATAAGAATAATGGATCCTGGTGGATCAACTTTTCTTACTACTTTCACATATGTGCTCCTACACGGACAGTAGTATTTTAATTGTGTACTCCAGCAGTAAAAGTCTATTGTTCAATTTTTAGCTGAAATCTGATTTCTGCATTTTTACTTTTCTCTCCTGCAGTTCTGGTTCAACGGTTCTAAACAGAACTGTATAACTAAAATGCAATTTTAGTTGAATATTTAAAATAAAAGTGAATTGATGAGCCCTACACGGTGCTTTAGAGTCAAGCAATTGAAATCCCAGGCCACTCACTAATTAGTTACTTCTTGTGAAGAAGTAAACCTGTCTGTCATCTGTTACCAAACTATTTTCTCAGCCCAGTCTAATGGCATTTTGCCCCGTTTACACCAAGCTGGACTGTGCAGTCTGTCACTGCACTAGACATGCTGCTGAAGCCACAAAATATTTATACACAGATAGTGAAACAACCTGTCTGAGGCAAGGTTTCCATCAGGCGAGGCCTGTAGATGGTGCTGTAATATAACTGAAAGAAATAGATTTACTGTGAGACTGGATGGATTTGTCTTAGTCCTCAGAAGCTGAACTCAGATTGATTTTGCTTAATTTCATACCTGCAGGATTTTGAGTTCTAAGTGACCACAGCAAACTCAGTTCACTGGAGATGAAGAGGTACAGGAACCTGCAGATGGGCTCAGGTGCCCTGGAATACTACCTTCACCATCTGCCTTGTGCTTTGTACAGCCTGACTGGCACCATGACTGGCACCAGGAAGATTTTGGAGAAGATTGTGCCGTTGACTGATCTGCATACTTACATCTTGGGAAGGGCTGAATGTCCTAAAAATCCAGGGCTCTTGCGTAAGGAAAGACTTTCTCCAGGAGAAGGAAATGGTGAAAGAACAGAGAGAAAATTATTTGGGTTTTCCACCAGGCTCAATTTTTACCAACTTGGCCCTCCTAAGAGTCCTCCCAGCTCTAACCTACAGCTCACATTGTGGTGGGTCAGCTGTGGGTGTCCTGACTGCAGGAGCTGGGGAGTGCCAACTTTAGCAATTAAGCAGATTTTAGAAGAAATAATTTTGCTGAAGAGTTGACTCTGTGTAGTTATGAGCTTCCCTCAGTAACTGCAGGCTTGGTGTCTCCCTCCCCAACTGTGAGTTATTATTGGATTCTTTACTCTCTTTCATAAACTGCTGATTGGTGGCAGATTGTTTAGCAGCTGCCACCTGCTATAGTGCTTGTTGAATAAATTTCCCTTTTTAGTTCTAGAATAGCCTTGGTCTGCTAACAGCTCTGGAAGCATTTCAGGAGGAGAGGGACAGAGGTAATGCTGGTTGGTTTTATTTTTTTCTTTTGGCAGGGTTCAATACTGGTCCAGTGCAATTCTTCTGGGAATCTTGAGACCCCAGAAAATAAAGCACTTTTAATTGTGAATGACCTCCTCTCAGTCCAGGGGGGATTTAGACACGTGCCTCAATTCTACCATTTTTCAGGAGGTAAGTGCTTTCCTGACCTGCAGTTTTTGATCATGTGGAGCCAGGCTTGAGTGCTCCGCTGAAACAGGGCTTTTGTGAATCCTAAATGGTCATTAGAGGCTGTTCTGTGATTGCAGTGATACTTGAATCCCAGAGAGACTACATAATGCCTTGTAATTTAAGGAGAAACTGTAGGGAGAACACTTGTCTTTTTAGAATATTTACTTTGGGATAGTAACGTGGTGGAATAGATACCAGAAGGGATCACTGCTCTGCAGTTCCATCTTGGTACAAGGAGAATTCCTCTGAGCTCTGGTCTTCATGCTCATCTCAGTGTGCACAAAGCTAATTACCATCTGTATTCCTCAGGAAAGATCCTGGTGACTTAGAGTGCAGAGAGAAAGGGAAGATGTAGCAGCACGTGTGTTAAAAATGCTGTGCTTACAGGAGAGTGGCAAGGATATGGGATGGTTGAGGAGACACCCATTTTTTCCCCTGCATCTCTCAGTAAGTCTTGGCCAGCAGGGTAATATCCTTCCAGCAGGTTCACCCCACTTAAAGCAGCTCTGGACCCCTGTCTTCCAGGAAAAATTAAAGCAGTTCAAGTAAAAAAATTGAATTTTTCCTGCATAAAGTCCAAGAGGAAGGAGAATATTTGCATTCAACTTTCCATGTGTAGGTGATTGGCCAGTTTCTTTGCTGTTTGTCTGTGTTAAAAATTGAGGATGTTTAAATCAAGTACGTGGGTGGTGTGAGCAACTGATGGATTCCTCTCTTGTAACAGCTGTTGTCGCTTTTGTCAGGGAGCTTTTTTAAAAGCAAGAATAGGAGGGGGTAGTGCCCATTGTTCTGGCCAGAATCCAATTTGGATAATTGCATTCTGCCTACCTAAAATTGTAATGGCATGTTTATGCTTCCCATCTCTGTAATGCCTGAGGAGCCTTTGCTTGAAACTTGTTGTTTAAATACAAAGTTATTAGTTGAGTCATCAACATTAATTTTATTCTGTATTTCAATCAACAAATAATGGTTCTTTTTCAGGTATCTTTCATAATAATACTGTTTTAGTGGATCCAAACAAATATTATATTTTAATATTTTTAATATAATTTCAAGGTGAATGTCTCTAATGGGCTGTTTTTCAAAGATGGGAACACCCACTGATGTAACTTGTAGTTATCACTGCATGGTAATCTGGAAATCAGGCCATTCATATCTAGGAGTTCAAAACCACTGTGAACTGTCTTGGATTAGTGTGGTACAACTGTGCCACATTTTCAATCAAAATGCTTTTTAAACCATACATATTGCAATTTACTGAGGAAGCAGTGCCTAAACAAACATCTAAATGGAATTTAATCAGTTATTCAATGCCTTGATCAAGATCGCTGATTTTAAATCTGTCTGGACTCCCAGGAAGGTGTATGGAGCCATGCTCAGACTCACAGACTGGTTAGTTTATATCTGATTTGAAACATAAATGAGGTTGCACTGAGCATATCTTCATTTTGATGTGGGTGTATGGAGGGAAATGCAAATGCAAATTTAATTTGCGGGCAGATCCGATACTGATTTAAAACTTAGACCCAGAGCAATATATGGATCTTAGTTTTAACATGTCTCTCTAATACATCCTCTGGGGGGACTTGTTGGATGAACCATGCCTATACTTGTCCTCCCAGAGCAGAACCAGGTTGCAAACCTCAAGGAAACACTCTTCAGAATGGCTTCTGTAGATGATTCTTACACCCACTGAGGTCTCCACCAATCTGGGAAGTCCCTGCTGAGCAGCAGATCTGTCTCAAAGGGTCTGGCAAGTTTTTTCCTATGTCCTGTCCATATCCTGCTCCTGCAGGTAAAGCTTGCTTGGTGCACATCTTGTGGTGTGGCTCTGGGCTGTTCCTCTTGGCTCCCAGAGAGACTGTCCTCTTGCATCTCTTGCCCTGTAGGGTCAGTGCTAGACACACATTCACATCCTTCTCCAAGGGTGGGCGGATTGCAGAGTGTGGAATTGCTCTTCCCAATCCATTTCCAGACTTTCAGCCTCCTCATGCTGGCTGAGATTCAGGCAGTTGGAAAAGCAATCTGCATAAAAGAGCGAGGAAGCCTTTTTAAACCTGTCATCCTCATTCATCGATCAAAGATTATGATCCTACTTTCTCATTGTTTTATGGAGAGCATTTGTTTGTTTACTACTTTGGCAGCTATTGGTACATAAGCAATGCATATACTATAAATATCCCCATTATCCAAAAGCCCAGCTCAGTGAGCACTGCCAGGCACAGCACTCACTGCCATCAAGTTCATAGAAGCACTCCGAGCAATAAGCACTGAACTCGACAGGGTATTCAGATTTCCATCTTTTTTCAGCATGAAAGGCAAAAAGAGGAAATCTGTCCTATGCAGATGCCTAAGGGAGAGGCCAGTCACCCACTGCTGAAATGTGTTGGTGAAGGACATGTGGGAGGCAGCACCAGGCAAGGGCGTGGAGGTGCTGCTCAGCTGTGGACGTCGGTGCACATGGCAGTGGCAGCAGTGGGTGGCGTAGGAAGGGGCCATTGGAGAAGTCAGCACCCTGAGCTGGAAAACAGGCTGTGAGGAGCATGAAAACAGCCAAAACAAGGCTCAGAAAGAAGGCAGGGAAGAGGCAAAGGACACTGGCAGAGAGATGCCTGCAGAGTTGAGTGAGAAAGGGGGGAAGATATTGCGGTGAGTGAGAGAGGAGGAGGAGGAAATGAACATCTTGTTCTTTCCTCTTTGTAGGGCTATGCCCCATCTCAGGGAATGTGAAGTCTGGGGTCCTTACCAAGCAGTGAACATAGTGGTGATGCCCCTCTCATGGTGGTGGGGGCTGCCAAGGCCAGTGCTGGATTCTTTGAAACCATTTAAACTCAGAAAAACCTAGTTCTTTTTCACACTTTGTATTCTTTGTCAGAGGGATTTTTCAGATGGACATTTTGTTGTTGCATGAAAGAATAAAACCATGCATCGTGGCCACAAAGATTAGTAGTCAGACCTGTTTATGCACACAGCCATCCAACTGCTGTTATTTGCATCCATATAAACAGAAGCTATGCTAAATTCTGGCCAAAAATCAAACCCATTGTGAGCTGCCTAGAAGGCTTTAGCAGATGGGAGCCATATAAATAAAATGTGATGTCGTTATTAACTGGCCTAGCAGTTCAGTGCGTTTCTAACAATGATTATTTGGAATGGCATGAAGACTGTTAGATCTTGAAGGATGAGTTTATCTTATCTACCACAATGAGGCATTTAAAAACAAAAAGTACAGTCCTTCCTCTTTAGGGGAAATGATGCTTTGAACCCCATTGTTTCCCACAGTGTATGAAAAAGGGAATTGCTGCACAATTTGGATTAACTTCAGTGCCAGTGACTTTTAGAAAATTCATATGACAACTCTGTATGGCTGCTTTAGTTTACTTCCATCCTAATTCAGCACCTACTCTCTCAGCCCTAGCCCCAATAATGACAGACTGTTCTTTGCTCCTTTGAGATAGAGCTAATTTCAAATGAAGGAAACTTTAGCTGACAGTGACCTGCTTGACTCTCTACAACAACACTGTGTCCTATATCAGAAAAAAATAAAGACTTGTACACAGTGCACCTGCATTTGGTTGTGGAAAACCCAGGCTATAGACATGTAAACCCAGTGAGCAGAGAGAAATAATTCCATTTCCTCAGTGTGATCCATGTTTCCTGTCCAGTTCTAAAATCCTCACTTAGGAAATACCTCACAGGCTCTTCCATGAGTGGTGACCAGCCCTTTCAACCAGGCTGAGACAATGACTGATACCTCCCAAAGAGCTGTTTTCAATTCTCTCATGTATCCTCTCATGTCACTCCCTTTCCTTCAGACCTTACACGTTTTCTCCAGGCTTTCTCCTTCTTATTCATGAAGTGGTTGTTGCTCTCCACATTCTCCTCTCCACCTCACTAGCAGGAAAGAGAGCAGTTTTCTAGTTACTGGCTGGGCATAGCTGTTCTTTGTTCTCCATTCCCATTTTTTACCAAAGGCAATGCTTCCCAGTGCTGATGAGACCCCCTGGTTGTGCCAGGTGGCTGCTGCCCAATTCTACCATTTCAAGCAGCTGAATTACTTTACTGGAAGATTTCACAGTTCACTTTTGTTGAGAGAATCACCTTGTCAAAGTACAGGTTGAGAGAATCTCTCGGGAATGGCAGGCTGTAGAGGGAGGCCAGTAGAGGGGCTGAGTTACTCTTACCTTGGTGCCGCTGGTTCTCAGAGGTGGCTGTTGCTGTGCCTGGGAGTGTGGCACTTCCAGATTTTAAAAAGCCATTTTGACTGCTAAAGCTAGACAACAACTGAGTAATACAGGTGTGCTCCCATGTTATGACTGTGAACTAAATGACAGCAACATGTGAGCTCAGGAGAAAACCCTGCTGGAGGTGTGTAAGGAAAGCACCAACTTCAGGAGAGCCACCTTGGGCTGTTCTTATGTCTTTTTAAAGAGTGATTGTCAGCTGGACAGAAAAACTCCTACCAGCTCTTGAGCCACTGCCTTATCAGTCCAGTAATGAACTTCATCCAGTCAGCTCTGTATACTCTCCATGTATTTACACATGCCTTTCTCACAGAGCTTGATGTACATAATGGTCAATTACTGGGGGAGTGGGTGTGTAGGGACAGCAGAGCAGGACCCAGACTTGGAAAAGGCTGTGTATTGTCTAATTTGGCATATCCTTTAGTCTGAAACTTGATTGTGTTTTATCTTTTTTCCAGAAGTGCCTCAGAAATATAACCAAAAAGACTGGTGCTTCACTGCTAATAAGAAAGCGGGGCTGACTCACTGCTACTAAAGGTGAGTTATGTAGAGTAATTAGATTTTAGGAGATGTGTTTATGAGTTACTTTCCCAGACACAGAGATATTAAAGCTCATCCTCACAGGCCTGCCTGGTATCTCCTCCAAAGCTGTGGAAGGCATCCTGCCACATGGTTAGCATGACCACTGGCCTTGCTGCTGGGGTAGTGGCCTGAGTGTGAGCACACACAAGCACACACACACACATAGACAGGCTAGAAAGGTGAAGAATATTTTTATGACATTATTTTTATGGTAATCTATTTCAATGGTTAATTTAGTTTAGGGCACTGATTTATAACAAGTTTATAGATCTTCTTTACTATTCTTTGTTGAATTATGGAGGTGGCATGTGTGAAATGGAAGTACTTGGCCTATTGTTCTGCTTCTCACGCAACCAGTATAGTTGAGACAATAAAAAGATCTATAAAATTAATATATACAGAGAGAAAGGGACAGAGACAGAGAGAATATGTAATGCTCTAGAGTCTGGTACCACATTTATCTCTCCCAGAGAGGTTAAGACTCAGAATTTACATGTAGAAATACCAGAAAGATCTTACCCTCTTGTGTGGAGAGAAATGACTTCTAAGCAACCAGGCTATCATCTCCTTTATTTATAAAGCCAATTTTCATGGTGTAAATTTTTTGTGGTCTTTTTTTTAGGTTAGAACCATTCTGCTTTGCTTACAGCTTGGAGTTAGGCCATCTATTGCTGAGGGCTCTCTGACCTGGAGCTATTAGGCAGGGTTTTATGGAGACATAACTGCACTAAGATTTCAACTCCCAATTTTCTTTATACCAGTACATTATACCATATTTAAACATACCTGCATGTGAACACATGCACATTGCAATGGGAAAATATTTATACATCTCTCAAAAAACCCTATATACTCACACTTATTAAATGTGATAATAGCATTTTTATCTTACCTATGCCAAATTGTATTCAGTGTATACTGCTGACTACACAGAGGCACTTGACTCCACATTCTACCTCCTCTGAGGCTCTTTCTGCTATTTCAGGCCATTGAGAAGTGATTCATTTAAGGGCTGGTATCTCAGGTATTTTAAGTCTTACTGGTTTTCCCTTCATATTTATAATAAAGTAGTGTTTCCCAGTAGCCTTACTTTTATACATAACCGTGTGACTAGGGAATTCGGAAATTTTTACCTAATTTTGCTTTAGAGTTTTCTTTTGCTATTATCTTGTATGAGATGGTGAGGAGATGAAAGCAGGTATAAAATACACAAAATAGTACAAATCATATGTTTTGTATCATTAACACAGTTCCTTTAAATGACTGACTGGTTTGCTCTTGTAGCAGCAGCAGTAGCAGTTCTCCCTTGGTCGGAGCTGTGCTAAGATAATTCTTAATCAAAGCTTTAACACAACTTTGCAGTGAAATATGACCAAGGCAATTAATCTAGATTAAAATGGTGAAATCACTTCAGAGCTGTGGTATCTTGTCCAAGGTGTACAAATCTCTCAGCTCTCCAATGATGTATTTGCTAACTGCTGCTGCTTTAAACTCTCCTCTTTTCCCAATCTCTCTTCTTTGATTAGTTCTCAGTATGTTAAATTGGGTAAACAAATAGGTAGTGGGTTGATAATTGTGAAGCTGGTTGATGCCTTGTCCTTTTATGTGCCTAAAGGACAGCAGCCTTCTTTAATAAACCTATTAATGTACCATCATTCCTTCTCCAGAGTATAAATATATGGTAATATGAGGTCTGTCTTCTTGTCACCACACATCACCACTTCTATTTGAAGAAAACAGAATAAATGCACCAAATATAATATTACAGTCAAATGGAAAGAAAATTCCTGGTTTCTAGTGTCAAAAAGAAAAAGCAGAATAATAATCTGAATAGAATTGCAGTTTATCCTGTTTGGTGTTAAAGAATACAAATTTATTTTATAAACTGCAAATCATTTAAAGATTTCAACAGTTTTAATGAAGTTTAACAATTCTGTGTAAGATGGATTTTTTTCCCTCCATTTGGTGTATCCATCATCCTGTGCAATAGAAACCAGTGTTGTCCACACAGTCTAGGTTGAAGGTTACTGACACTGACAAATTATCAAAGTGCTTATTTTCTTTTTAATAAACAATCTCCTAGAGTTTTTTTTTTCTCTTCAGAAACATAAATAATAAACCTGCAAGATCTGACAAAGCCAAAAAGTTGTAGAGAAGGACCAAATAAGAGAATCTGGCTTAGTGCCCAGCAAATTACTGGAGAAGACTATTTAGTAATAAAAAAGAAAATACCCTTGGGCTCTACATCATTCACAGATACAGATTGGAACAGCCAAGAATGGCTCTTTTTTTTTGGAAGGAGGGTTGTTCTGTAAGGATATTCACCATAGTGAATACTGATGCAGACAACTAGAGCTAATAGTGGTACAAAGGAAATGCCTAAAATTTTTTTAAACCCAAGTCAGCTTATTATTTCCATCAGACATTGAATTTCAAATATTTGCAGTAGTAACATCACAGACTACAGGTGTAAGTAAGGCAATATTCAGTTAATGCAAAGCTTTATCTGAGGGTAAATACCTGTAGGTAGCATTACATTGGTACAAAGAGCTTAGATTGGCTTTGCCTGGAATTTAATTTTGTTTGCAAACACCTGTCAACAGAACAGTTGTGGCTTACTTTTTGAACATGTTATGTTGTCCCACACATTCAAGAAAGCATTTTCTTTTATTTTTAAAGCTGCTAGTTGTTGAATAAGAAGAGCTGCACTTGCATCATGTAAGGATACAGTTTCTCTTATATTCTGCATATATCAAGTTACAACCTCTGGTAAGGCTTGTAATGCCTGCCAGGTGATGGTAGGAAATTTAAGGATCCAGAACCAATTAGTTAAATGCCCCATCCAATGAATAGGTTTGTTGACCTTGCATCATGGCAATATGTTGGTGCAAGTGGCTGGAAGCTGGGCAGAATCACTCAATTATTAGAAGGCTGGAGACTCTCCCTGTTGTAGAGCCTGTGGTAAGTAAAATAAGGGCCTTCTGTTCAGAGAACGGGCAGACTCTGAGCCTGCTGCATCCTGGCTGAAGTGGAGATGGGCTCCTACAATTCTGTGAAGCATTAATGTGTGCTAGAGTCTCAGGAGTGCTCAAGCCTTGGTAGGTGTGCCTCCAGTTGCTGTGAGGGTCTGCAGTCTGCAGGGCATGTGTACCTTGGCAGCTGAGTTGTTTGTGTGTCTGACTCTGAAGCCACTCACCACAGGAATGGAACTCTAAACTGTGGCTTGAATCAGCTGTTGGAAGGAGTCATGGGCGAAGATGAATGGCTCACTGTCAGCTGAGATCTTTGCACTAAGGTGTGTCTTTCAAAATGATATATACTTGTCTGTCCTCGCTTGCTTTTGTACCATTTTACTTCTGAAAGTGGTAAAAGCTTTTATTTTATCCTCTGTAAAAGTTTTTGCATGTGCACTGGGAAGAAGATGGCAAAAAATTGGTTTTAGTCTGTCAAGGAAAATGGATTAAAAATGTGTATTAGGACTAAAGAGCACTCATCTGAGCCTCTTCTTAGCCATTTCATCTTTTAAACAGCTCAATCCAGAAGGTCATCAACTTAATCAACTGTCTTCTGCAAACCCTTTACATAGGAGCATGCAAGGCTTATTGTCATTTTTGCTTTAGTTCTGGCATCTGTCCTTAACTGCCTTTGGTGTGGTGTCCCAGGTAGCTGTCTATCCTTTCCTAGCCATGACAAGAGCTGCCAAAAAGCCTTCCCTCTGGCTAGGTCAGAAGCTTATTGCATTTAGAGTCTGTGTTATGCTAATTATGTACTACGATAACAAACACTATGAGCTGTCCACATAAGCAGAAAGCCACATATTCTTCATACCTATCTGAGTGATACCAGAGGGTTTCTTTCTTACCTGCTGCAACTTTCCTTTGCACTAACAGATCCAAATGTCCTTCAGGTTGGATGAATGGTGCCCACAATGTGTTTCTTTCACCAGGCAGTATTTGCAGCTGAAATTCGTGCCCATTGTTTCAAATTTCTCCACAGTCTTCTCTGTAGATTTCTTTGCAGAAGCCTTTAGACAACAACTTTGGGCCTGCAAGGGGCAAATAATGTGAAACACGTTTCTAATGAGCAATAATTACAGGTTTAAATAGCTGGCACAATCAGTGTTCAGTGATTTCATTATTAGGTGGCACCGTAATTTATGCTAATCCTGATAACGGTTCCGGATGAGAGAGGTCCAGACATAGGCGATTGCACTGCAATTATTTACACCCTGTATTTCTGAAACAATAGATATGGTAATTTGGAAATCAGATGACTATGATTTCATTTATTCTGGTAGGAAACACATGTAACAAGTTGTGTCAACAACCATAAAATTAAATAGGATTATTTGATTTCCAATTCTAGGTTTATTTCTTGTTAGCTTTCACTGCCCTAGACAACCCATGAATCAAAGGAAGTTTATTTTTGGAGATCTGATTTTAAAAAATTTACTACCTTTTTGTAAGTCTTGCATTTGGATGTGTGTTCTCAGTGCAAGCAAAAACAGGGGGTTGAACTTCATGAGTCTGCTTTAATGTAGCTATCACCTTTGTAATTACTGCAAACAAAGCCAAACCTTTCAATCTTCTCCAGCCATTCCTAAGTGATTGGGGCACTCAATTGTGCCTTTTAACTCCACTGGGCTCTGGTGCAAGTAAGCCATCCATAAACTGAATTTTCAAATAAAATTGTGCCAATGTGGTGGGTGGCAGGACATCAGGGAGTATATCACAGATGTTTTAGAGGGGAAAAGAAATAGAGGCTGGAGAGATTTCAGTGTGCAGAACAGCGAGAAAGCCTTTAGCAGGAGAACCTGTGCTTCAGTCTCAGGTTCATTCCTCAGCACTGCAGTTGTGCCAAACAAGTCAATTAGGCTGTTGGTGTGTTCAAAGCCCAGGCTACGTGCTTGGTGTGACTGGAAGATCAGGTCTCTGGTGCAAATAAGTGAGGTAATAGTCTGTTGATTGTTGGAAGTTCCTGGAACAATCAGGACTCTGGTCTTTCTGCCAAAGTATTATTCACTGTAATTAGGACAATGAACATCACTAAAATGCTATTCACTGCACCTCTCATCTGTTCCTCTGGTGAACTTGTACAGTCTTTCTTAACTCAACACTTCAAATTTGAAAATTGCTGTTGGTATTAGTGAAATAGATGTGCATGTTTTAGAAAGGAACTTCTTTATCCAAAATAAAGTATATATTTTGGATAAAGTATCAATCTGGATTTATTTTGGATTATAAAGCATCCATCTGGATACTAATGACAAGTGTGTATAGATTGTATTTTGTTTCTGTGATTGCTGGGACTTTGCTGCAGGAGCGGGTAAGAGAAGGCATGCAAATACTGTGGCTATTCATGAAGAAGAGGCAATGAATGCTGAAGAGCTCAATTTGCAATATTTGTATCCTGGTGCATCTTAAATAGTCTCTACCATCAAGTCTTTTTTGTGATGTGATGGAAGGTCTGGGCTGGCCCTTGTCATACACAGGTGTTGGCAGTGCCACAAGAATGGGGGAGTTTTGGGGTAGCTGTGCCTGTAGCTCTGCAGTATCTGGGCTAACAGGACTCCTGTGTGTTTCTGTCTGTCTCTCTGCTCCCCAGTGCTCTTGCTGGCTTTCTTTTGCTCACAGCCAGGGCTATTCAGGCCTCCTGACACTGCCCTCCCCATTCTCCTTGGGCAAGTAGCAAGGTGAGGCTGGCCTGGGTGCCGTGCTTAGGAGGCCTGGCTGCTCCTGGGAAGCTGAGGATTGCTTTTGGGAAAGTTGAATGTCAGCTCCCAGCAGAAAGGATGGAAAAGGACTGCTGAACAAGTGAGTGTAATCCACATGTTTGAGAGTGGACAGTTAGAGAAGCTTGGAAAATCATATCCAGAGGCTTTGGTAAGCCTTATCTGAACTGCTCACAAGGTTTAAGCTGAGACATCTCACAAAAATGGCTTTTGCTGTGGTTTTGATACTTGCTACTTTCAGCATTGTTTGGATTTCTGATAAGACATTCTTTGTGGTATGCAATTTTCTATTTTTGACCATAGCTTGCCCTGAAAGGACAGGAGAACAGCAGCTGCAAAACAGACAGGTGAAGCTATAAAACCCTCTTACCCTAGCTAGGTTTATTCTTTTAGTGTTTTGGACAGGTGAAGCTACAGCTTAATTCCTTCTTTATATGAAGAAATTTGCTTTTATGTTTAATAGAAATACAAATTGCTGGAGGAGGAAACCTGGTGGCAGAGTACAATGTGTTGTCAGTGTTAGGATGGTCGCTGTCAAAAGCAGACTTCATTGTAATCAGCTTAAGCTTTATATGTAGCCCATTAACATTCCAGCTTTGACTTGTACAATACCAAGCCACGTTTAGAAAAGGAACGCTCCAGTGTCTTGATCTCTTCCAGGAAAGTGTCTTCATTTGCAGGCTTAGTTTATAAATACAGAAGTTAGTTCCACAGAGCCGCATCTTCATTTCACAGGATAACATCCTGTGTTTATGTGCTGAAACCAGGGGATGTAAACCACTCCATGTCGGAGGCATACAGCATGCAGCCTAGAGTGAAAGGGTCTGCTTTTGTCATGGTTAGGATAAACAAAGACTTAACTGGAGGAAACATCTCCATTCTGGAGTTGTTTTATGTGGAAGCTACAAATCGCTTTTTTGCTGTGTAATATAAATAGTTTTTCAAAATGCTGGTGCTGCACTATTGATATTTAAGATCACCTCATTAATCATCTTGGCGAGTAACAAAGTTATCTAAGTTCATGGACTCACTTCCTAAAGTGGATAATAATGAAGAGCAGAGAAGAAACAACATTTTAAAATACAATATTAGTAAACCTGTGGACAGGAGTAAAGATTAATAAGTACATAGAGAAAAGGTTTCATAATGTTGAGGAAATGATCTGGTCAGGGGTCAGGTGTGCAGTGTGGGGAACAGAAAAGAAACTGTATGAATGCCAGGGGTGGTCAGTGTCATGCAGAAAAATACTCTATGCTAAAATGTCAGTAGTAGATTATCTTATTTTTGCATGCATTTGAAGAACCAAGATGGAAAGCAGGATTAGGCTGCCCTCTTGAGCTGTGAGTAAAAAAAATGTGAAAAGAAATAATTTCCTTAGAAGAAAAGGTATAAATCTTACCCTTGCTGTCTCTGCAATTTATATGAACTCTGTCAGGAAAAAGAAAGGCAGCCCAAGGAGGTCTAAGCTTGCTCAAGCTGAAGAAGACAAGGTAGTTGCCAGGGTTAGAAAGAGGAGCACAGGAGATAGTCAAGAGGCTGTGGAAGCACACAGACATGTGGTGGGGAGAAGCAGTAGTTTTTCAGTCGTTGCCTTTGTCCCTCGTGTCACCTAAAGGTGCCAAAATAAACATGTTTGCCATACACAGTGGTCAAATTTTCCACGTGCATCAGCTTCACTTGGAATAAGTGCAACAGCTGTGATGGGGAGCTGGGAGTAAATGTAGGTACTCAGGGATATTCAAGAGCTTATGAGGAGAAAGATAAAGTCTACATTAAGAATGGAGTAAATTGTTTGCTTTTCACCCAGAATACTGTGCAATCTGTGAAATTAGTAATACTGCATTATAATCTCATTTACAAGGTTTCCTCAAAGATAAAGTAACAAAGATTACCAAGAGTAGTAATTCTGCCTTCAGAAACGAATAGCATTCAGCTGAAGCTAAAAGGCTTTTTTTACCTTCTGAAGCACTGTCACATAGTACATTTCTGGCTGTTTGAGTGATGTGAAGAATTCCTCTTTGTTCTCACAGTATTTGGAAGTGAGTCAGGAGAATGCCTAATACATTTTATGTGAACATTATATGAACAAAGAAGTATAATATGAACTTCTAAATGAGTGCTTAGGTGTAGGTCATCAAAAATGCATGTTGACTTTTTTTTGGTGAATTTTATTAAAAAAAGACAAAGAATTGTTTGCACAGGTGTCTTCTGCAATGGATGAAGTAGAAGGAAAAAGTGAAAATAATTATTTTGTCTCTCTTTTTACTGATAATTTTATGAAAGAAGAGCTGCTGTTTTTGGAAGGATGTCTAAGTTTCCATGTCTCAAATGCACATCAGAACCTGACCTACTTCTGCTGTGGGCAGCCTGGGGACTAGCTTGATTTATTTCTGATGGTTCTCTAGGACTCAGATGCTGGGTTTGGTGCTGGAAGACATTGGAAGATTTGAGGAAGGTCTGGCAAAAACCCCCTCTGCAATGTGGTACATGGGCCTGCTTTTGGTACAACTTAACCTGGCACTGCTTCAGTTTGCTTCCATTGACATCATTTGCTGGTTTCCCTCATGCACAATGCATGCAAGAACAGATCTGAGCTTTATGTTCAAATTGTTTTGTTACCCAAATCTGTTTAGTTGAAGGAGAGACTGGACTATTGGGAGGGTAAACCCACCACCCAGCTGCTTTGACCTTCCTGATGTCTGCATTTTTAAGACAAGAAATTGAAACAAAAGGATTGCTAGTAATTCAGAGCAGAACTCTTGCATTCTCATCTATAGTGGACTTGAAAAATTTTATAAAGAGGCAGAAATTGTTTGAGTTGACCTTTTCCCCCGACTTTTCCAACTTTTTACAGCATTGTACGTTGTACTTCTCTTATCCCTTTGACTGAAGACATCTCTGTTGTGGATTCTGGCTTCCTTACATCTGACTCTTTCTCCCATCACAATCTTGCCTGGATTGTAGACATTCTGAAGAAGGAACAACTTTTCATCCTGTGCCCTTAAGTGTCTGTCACAATAGGATGCTTCCACCTGACTGGTGTCCAACAGCTAAAACAGTGCAAATAAAATGTAGTAGCAGGAACAGCAATTCTCATTTATCCACCATTGCTACCTGAAGGAACTCTTGAAAATATGGCCAGGATGTACCAAATCCTAGCCTTGGGCAAGCCCAGCATACCATCATTGATGCCAGAACATTTTCCCTTCTGCACAGTGCAAAGGAAAGCTTAATACAGGAGGTATCTGTCAGAGAGGAAGAGAGGGAGAATGAGATGAAGTGTTTGTGACAGTTGTGTAAATAAAAAGAAAAAAATGAAGGTGTGGTATAGGATTAGAATAAGTAAATACATTGCTATATTTATGAATATTGTACAAACAAAGTTATCAATTGATTCTACTTTGAGATTTTGACTTTTTAAAGAGAGGACATTCATATGTTTTAATCCGTGGTTTAGAGCAATTCAACGGGAAGCCCAAAATGCATTTTATTTTTTTTTTTTTAAGAAAAATGTCTTCCTCTTGCAGCTTTTTCTCCTGACCATCTTTAAAAACCCTGATAGAAGTTCAAAGCTGTAGACTGGCTCACGAGCAAGAGACCATTGCTGTTTTAAAAGCAATTTAATATTAATACAACTTATTTTTGATGCAAGATGCACTGAATGGCTCAGAGAATTAGTAAAAAACACCTTTGAAGTCTTTAATTTCTTTATTTCAGTATCTAATAGGGCCCAGTTTTATAGAGATGGTGGTTTGTGTACTTCATTTAAAAAAACCCAAACCCTGTAATTAGCATTAATTATCCTTTCTGGAGAGGTCTTTGGAAAAAAGCCAAGGATTAACTGAAAAGAGGAACTGACATGCCTTCTTCTCAGGGGTTGCCTGAGTTCAGCTTGGAGAGATTCTGTAATGCAATGTGGGACATTTACACTGGCCAGTCCCTGTAGGAGCTGGATCTTTCAGTAAACCAGCTACATGTTAACATCTGGGCTTTTGTTTGTTTTTTTTTTTCCCTTAACAATCAGCTAGACTGGAGGCTCTTCAGCATGGAGAACAGGCTTTCCTAATTTCTTCCAGTAAGGTATTCCTCCTTCTCTGTTGTGATGTCTATCTATAAAATTTCCTATGTCAGCCTTACAGTATTTATTTAAAATTATATTTCCTGTGCATACTGCTGACATAAGTCATATTAATGTGATGTAATTTTAAGGAGATAAATATTTAGAACTGTCTGCCTCTGTGAAATGTATTTAACTAGATTCTTGCCCCTTAAAACACTTCTGTTAACTTTTGAAAGTGTTAATTGCATTTATGCCTTCCACTCTATTAAGTTTCAGGTTTATCATGCAGCAGAAAACAAAACCGTTCAGGATTGCACAGAAGAGTGCCCAAAGCAGAGCTGTGGCAGAAGCATTGAAGAAATCTACTTAAGGATTATTATGTGAAAAGCTATTTTAAGTTATTTATGGGATGCTTAAATCATGTGAGAGGGATTTGTATTGTATGAAATCTTCATTATGAAAAGATCCCCCCCTTGCTCTGTAATAGTAGCTCTATTCTAGAAACCTGGTGGCATTCTCACTGCAGAGCAGCTCAGAGGAGTTTTGAGGTCTGAGAAATGAAACTTCTATAAGGCTCTCTCTGTGTGTGTATCATCTGTGCTTCAGGGACTTGAAGTCTTGCACCTACTGTGTTTCTGAGCAAATAAATCACATTGAGTGACTGCATAGATCAAAAGTAGTTTGCATGGCTTCTGGACCATATCCCCTCCAATCTTCACTCTAACTTGGTGAAGGAGAGGGACTGCCCTAAGCTCTAATGCAGTCCACAGCCAAAAATTAATTCTCTTTACCACTTTTATTCACATCACTTAATCAACCTGTATAGCACAAATACTGTAGTGTAAACAATTCTCTAGATAATAAGTAGTGATTTTTTTTTTCCTTCTCCCCGGATGGATATTTTGCTTTTGTTATTTAGGCAACTATAAAATATCTGTGCCATCTTTTAAAGTGCAGAAACATTGAAACTGGGCTTCAAATATAGTCATTCATGTAAAATTGTCATGGTAAGCCTACCCATGCTGTCTGTGTTGCCTCAATAAAATGCCTCTAAAATAATGCTTTTGTGAGTGGGGAAAACATCTGCAAATCCTTCTACAAGAAGACTCAGGGAATTCAAGAAGAGCCTTTAGGAAAGGTCTCACCAAACAAATTATTCTCCTGGGCTGGGAATTGCATTTTACTACCTATTAAAGTGATTTTTTTCTTCTGATCACCTTCCTTAAACATATGGAGTCCCTCTTTCCTTAACTCATTCTTTGTTTTCTGTCTTGAGTCCCTGCTGCGAAAGGTCTAAAATGACAGCAGCTCCAAATGAGAAGGCATCTCAAAGATCATTATTGAGAGACTTTGTAGGACAAGGCTCCAGTGATATCACTCCCTCAAACTCCTCATCTGAAGCTATTTGAGTAGTCATTTCCTTGGTGGTGGTTTGTTGTTTGGTTTTGGTTTTTAAAATCTTCCTTTCCATCACCAGCACCTTTCTCCTGGCTTCTGCACATTTACTCTCATAAAATCAAGGAGCAGCTCTATACCTCAGATCTTGTCCAGCTGTCCTCTTTCGTAACTAGATGTGCAAAAAGCCTTTCTAACAGCTGGACAGAATGATGAAAGATAAACAGCTTCCATATGGAGACTTTAGGTATCACACATGCATCTGTAATATCTTTTCCTTCTCTCAGGCTGTCCTCCCACCCACTACATCCTTTACCACTTCCATGGCTTTCTTGAGGTGTATTGGCTACACTCTGTAAGTGCTGTAGCATATTTTTATACACATTAATAAGATGACACATGGCCATGCTACTTTTAAATTTTATCTTTGTTAAATGCTGTTTGGTAAATATTATAAGAACAGCACTGCTTCTGTGCCTGATACAAATATCTGGATACCCATTTTGCCATCAGTATTAAGATTACCTTTGGGGGTGGTTTCTCTTACCCAGCTGTGGGACTTTAACACTGCTGGAATAGTTTGACTTGATGATTTTAGAGGTCTTTTTCAACCTGGGTGATTCCAAAATTCTGTTCTATATTTACTGCTAAAAATAGGGGTTGCTGTTTACTGTGAAGCAGGTGGTTACCCTTTTCTTTGATACCTATGCTAAATTTATAACTCTGTCTTAAAACACACTGAAATTTGCATGAGACACTTTGGAAAGCTTTGCCAGAGCTCAGTTTAGTTTGACCAACAGAATGGCTAATACTTATTTGGATTTCTCTTTACATGTATTTTAGTGGCTGCCACTCTCGGATTTCCTTCATCAAAGTACTGCATTTAAAAACTGGATTCCCATCCCTTGTAGGTAGCTCTGATCTCACTAGGGAATTTTAACTATTTTAATCAAGCCATTTTTTTTCCAGGGTGGATTTCTAATAGTATAATGGCTCATAAATTGTCTTTTCTTAAGTAATATTTATTTAGCAGCAAAGAAAAAGGAGTAAGAATAATGGTTAAATGGTGAGTATCTGTGCCTGTGAGTTT
Source organism: Rhipidura dahli (assembly GCA_013399225.1). NCBI lineage: Eukaryota > Metazoa > Chordata > Aves > Passeriformes > Rhipiduridae > Rhipidura > Rhipidura dahli. The sequence continues at coordinate 182,313 of VXAC01006999.1, forward strand.
GCCAAAAAGGGAGAGGCAGAAGAAACATAAGGGTGTGAAAGCTAGTATATGCCTTCAGGCAATTTTTTTAGTCAAACTGTGTAGGTTTCAGACGGCCTTGGTTTTATCTCACAGTTTTCTGTTACTCCAGTAGGTTAAAATTGTTCTAGCCCAGATTGTTTTGCTCCTAGAAAAGTGAATGTACTCGTTGTGCTAGATGTAATCAGCACAGGGAAGTGAAAAGTATCTGGAAATAGGAATTACTCATGCTGGTAGTCCCATTTTTACTTGATTAAACTGGTTCTGAGACTGGCACGATGCAGCAAAGGATTCTGTGTGTTGTGGCCACAGAAGCTGACAGGAGTGTTGCTCTGCTCTACTAAGGCTGCTGCTTGAGCTCATCCTTGGCTTCTTGCAGGAGCCACATCCTCATCTGAGCAGAGGGTTCGTGGCAAAAGGGTGTGACCAAGGCCTTGAGCTAACACGAAACCAAACTCTGTCAGTGTACGTGGGCTTCTGGAACTCAGTGTCAGGTGAGGATGGATGTAGCTGCAGTGCTGACAGACCTGAGGGGTGGCAGGGCACTGCCAAGATGAACACAGGCTCTCTGTGCAAGATGCTAGTTGTTATACACTCTTCATTCACGGATTTGAAATTCCTCCAGCTGGATGCCTGTCCTGAGGGTCTCCTGAGCAGAGCTTTCAGGCTGGTCTATCTCCTAACAGTGCCAGTGGGTCCTGACAGAGACTTCTTTTATTCCTGCCTGCACTGAAGTGCAAAACTTTCCTGCAGCAGTTTAATAAATAGATATTTACCCAAGGGTTACTGAAAAGTCCCAGTGGGACACTGCTGGGAACTGGTGCATTTTCTACAGAGTGGGAACAGTGTCAGTACCAACTTGCTTTGCTTTCTCTGCAGGAATGCCCTTGTTTTAGAGGTCTTGTTTAGATCAGCCCTCCAGATGGATCAGTCATCAGCCTGTTGAAGTTTCCACCGAGATAGGGAGTTTGCTGACTGCTATTGTCCCACCTGTATTCTTGTCATTGTCTTTCTAACAGCTTCAGAATGACTGAATTGGGCCTGAATCATTTACTTTGCTTTGTCTACCTCACAGAACAGCTTAGTTGTGTTTTTCTTCAAATAGGTGTTTATCTAACTTATGTATAAGGAGGAAGTTTCTTAAAGATTGGGTTTGTGTTGTGGCATGGAAGTCAAGTTTATAAATATTTCAACAGGCACTTATGTCCTTTGATGCTGTGCTGGTGGGTGTGGCAAAGTTGGCCTATGGTTGCTATATGTGAAGCCTGAGGGAGGAAATCTTGTTTCTCAGGAAGGGTGAGAATGAAATTGGATGAGGTGTGACTCCAGGTAAATGGAATAGCTTTTGGTAAGGAGAACACCAGCATAAAATGTTCATATAGATTAAGTCAAGACACGTGGGAAAAGCAGTGAGAACTTTAAGGTGGTTTATGTCAAACTTCTGTAAAAATACACAATGAACCCAGCTATGTATGGTATGTTTAGTATCACCTTTCACTGCCAGTTGCTTGCTGTCTGTCCTGGGCACAATTCATATGTATAAATATGCCAAAGTGCTAAATCCTGTGGTAGCAAAATAGGATGGCATGGTTCAGTGTTACATGCATTTCTGAAGCACTCTGTAATAGCATTAAGTGCCATAAAAGCCAATCTGTGATATCTGTCAGGATGCAGAATGTGTTTTGGTAGCTTTTCCCCTCCAGTGTTGTGCCTGGAGGTCCTACCACTTAGTATTTTGTTTGTTCCATATGTAAATCAAAAGGCCAAAGAGTAAAATAGGAGGAGATATTGCCTGTCTCAAGGGGTCAGAAAACCTTCCACATTTGTCAAAATAACTGGCTTGCAGACTGTGCATCCTAGAAAATTCTCTGGTTAAGTCATGAAATGCTACTTTTCAAATACTGACTTTCACTTCTGTGGCTCTTTTGGAATATGAATTGTTGTGGTACATTTGAGGGGCTTTTTTTTGGTCTGGAATGAAATACAGCTAACATAATGAATTAGTTATTTGTAGTGAATGCTGTCTGCATGGCTGCAAGGTGGCAGATTGAGGCCTGAAGTTGCAGTTTACTTTTCTTTTCAAAGCTGGCTGGTTTGGTCTTTCACCCATATCCTGTGCGATTTCAGCTCTCAGGATGCTCTCAGAATCCAAGAACTTGCCAGTATAGCAGCTCTGCTTTCCTCCTTTGTTTCATGGCATTGAAAATTTCAGTTTTAGTTTCAGTATTTCTGTACTGGCCTCTTCAGAAGGAATAAGCAGTGGTGTAGGTGCTCAATTGCTGAAATTAGTTCATTAATTTCCACCTAAAGATAAAATGGAAGTGAATGTCCACGTTTCCCAGGAGCACAAGATAATTTGGTCAATAGCCAGAGGGTTTGGCTAATAACTGAGCTTGTGGTGAACATAAATAAACTATTGCAAGATGCCTTAGAGCTATGGAAGCTATTAAGCCAAAATTTCTGTTAGGTTTTCCTGCTGGATCATCAAATTCCCACGAAGTGAAAACTGTTGCTCTTGAGACCCATCAGGAGAACTGTGAATTAAGGTCTATATTTACTGTATGGCTCTGATGCAGGATTTTGGGAAATGGAAAGTATTAGCATTGTATTCATTACTACAATAGGAAAACAGTGAAAATATTCAGACAAAATATGAAAAAAACCCCAGGAGAAACTTGGTTTCAGTCAGGGGTTTTCGGAAGTTGGTCATGGATGATAAAAAAATTCTTAAGCATTTGAAACTGAATGCTTGGCAACAGTTGGTCTTGAGCAATTCTGAATTTTCAAACAGTGCTGAAGATGCATCTGAGACCAACGCTTCCTTTGAGGAGTCTCAGCTTCCTATGACTGTTGGAAGAAACCAAATATTGGTTTCAGTAGCTTTAGTGCACTTTCTTCTGTGTGCGCCAAGCAAAGTCCCAGTTCCCTGAGCTGTAGTTTGCTGGCAGCAACACTTTGATGTTTCCTCAGAAGAGGTAAGGAAAAGTCTGCCTAAAACTCACTTTTGTTCCTAGCAGACATCAATGCAAATATCTGAGTATTTTACTTCCTGTCAAAAAATGTGGGTTGAATTGTCATCCCCCTGGAATAAACCAAGTCTGTATATATGGTGTCATAAAAAGAACAGCAGGAATTTTTGGCTCTTGGCACAAAGCCATGCAAAAGGTGCCTGAATCTTTCTTTTGCTTTATCTGCACTCACTCCATACCACTTGTTCAAGATAAGCTCCCTGTTTTTTTGTTATTGGCCAGAAGTCTACAATTTGGTATTCAAATATATGATTTATTGCCAAGTTCCGCTACTTATCTTTCAGTCTTATTTTCTTCATTAGTGCAGTAAACTTTTCATTACAACTATCGTTGAAAGTTTCCTGCTTGACTTTTGTCCTGGGTATCTGTGTGGAAGAACCAATGATAAATATTTTATGTAGTGTCTAACACCACGGTGCATTATCTGTGTCATGTGCTTTACTCATTTCAAAAAGCCCACCTCTTCATTTGACTGTAATTCACATTTTCTAATATAGATTTTAATTTCGCCATAGAAGTCCTGCATTTCCCAGGTATGCAGTCTACTTGGCTTCTCTTCTAAGGTTATTCTCTGCTCACCCCAGTGTGGTTGAGGGTGGAAAAGAGCAATAGCCTCAGAATGTGGATGTGAGCTAGCCTACCTGTTTTCTCAGTTATAAAGATAATTCTGATTGCTTTGGATACCTCTAGTCTGTTTTAGCTTGTATCACTATAGACTCCAAAACACCAACTCCAAATCTAATGTACCATAGAAAATATTTTAATTACCTTTATCTAAGATTTCATCCTTCAGTTCCACACTGTTATCTCCTGGGATTTTGTGATAATTGGCTTCCTTTTCTTCCCTCCCCTGCCTCTCACCTATCTTGATTTAGAGAGAAATAATTTTTATCTTTATCTGTTTTTCCCTATCCATTGTCTAAATATACTTTGGTTTTCCTTGTAAGATAATACCCTTATACATAAACTACTTTTTTAAAAAAATAATTTGATGTCTTGGAGTTTTATCCCTGCCAGCACTGATTACATCCACTCCACCTTCACCTGTAGATATGTGCATGTATGTGCATCTGTTCCCACCTGCACAAGATCAAATTCATGTTTTAAATCAGCAGCCCTACATATCAGGTCTGGAGACAGGAGTGTCATTAGTTCAGGAGATTCAATTCTACAGCCTAAGTGATGTAATGTTTTCCATAAAGCTTTTGAAAAGAATTCTACAACTGTACTCTGATGTATTTTTCTTTCCCAAGATAATGACCTTATTTTAAAATGACTGTTCTGATACAGGATGTATTGTAAGTTATGCAGATAAATAAGCCATTTGATAGTGGGATGTGGGCTACTGGTCAGTTAACTTTAGAAATTGTAATGTTTTGTTTACATTATTTGAAATAACCTAGATCTGGGATATAATATAATTTGCCTCTCAAAGCTTTGACATTATGGAGCTTTGGGGACACTCTGTGTGCTATATGTTTCCATTAGGCACAGAGCAGGAATATTTTTATGTCCATGTCTCTTTATTTTTAGGAGATGAGACAATAGAAATAGTAATAACATGTGGGAGAAGGCCAGGTGACAAGAATAAAAGCCAGGGTCATGACAGAGTGTGCCAGTTTGAGGCAGAAGCTAAATGTCATGTTTGGGACTAAACTACCCTCTTAACACTCCAGTAAGGAACAATGAACCCAATGAGAAAAGGACTTGTTTTCTGAGCCCCTCACCCCCAGCTGGCTCTTAGCTGACTCACGCAAATTACCAGCTTCGGAAAAATGCTTTTTAACTTGATGTTCGTGCCTGTTTTCCAGGTTCCTAACCAAACTGGGGAAAGATTATGTGTGGGACCCCAAGGCAAAATTTTGGCTAGTCTGGGAGTTTCTTGTTATTCGAATTTATCTGTTCTTTGTCCTGCTCACTTGGAGAACAGGCTCCTTCCTCCAGAGGACAAACAATTCCCAGTGTAGGGGGATGAGATGGCCAGACAGAAAAAATTGTTGTGCTTCTGTGTGGACACTTCCAAAGGCTGTCTGCGTTTCCAGCTAAAAAAAATCATGAGCTGGGTTCACACTTAGACTTTCCTTAACCATAATTTGGTGCTGACATGATCTCTTCCTAATTTCCAGCCAGTAAAATATCTTCTGTTGACTCTGTCCTCATCAGTGTGAACCATGATTTGTTTGGCTGCAGTTTGAAGATACTGAATTGGTAACTTATACATTACCAATTCTTCCTTCTGAGCCTTTACATTTGCATTCATTCTTAAACTGTTTCTTCCTAATTAAATCAGACCTATTCAAACTCTGAAGGAGAAGAGCAAAGGTCGAAAAATGTCAGACACCCTTAACAACCTCTATTTAATCTTGCTAAACTGAAGGTGCTCTTACTTTTAGTCCAGAAATGGCATCTTAGATTGCAATAATTGATGTGACCTCCAAGTAGTTACATATTATCAAGAATTCCACTGAGCAAAAGAGGAAAGAATGGGATAAATGTGCTTAACAGAAACTGCTCCTAGCCCAAGTCCCCATAGAGCACTGGGAAGAGAAGTATTTTATATTGTCTTTTATATGTCTGTGCAGACTTGAATGTAGAGAGTGGTAGAAATGAAGTCCACCAAATTTTCCAGATCTTCTCTGGGATTTATTTTTAAGTTGGAGAGAGAAAGCAAAAAGCATTGTGGTGCATTCAGTCAACATACCAAAATTGTGCTCTGTGTGTATGGAAGGGTTTGGTACTCTGTGAGGGGAGTCAAGCTGCTTGGACCTGAAATGCAGCTAGTAGGAAACTCTGAGACTTCATTTATGTTTAACTGGCATAGGCTGACCTGTGTGTTAAAAACAGCAAGTTAAGCAAATGGAAGGCTCTTGCATCAACACTGGGTATGGATACTTTCCTGTCAAGTCTGAGATTTGGGGTTCAAATTTCTTTATAATTTTATATTTAGAGAGGGGAAGATCTTGCCTCTGGAAACGGTGTCTGTGCCCATAAGGAACACAGAAGAATGGATAGAGTCTTCTAGTGGCTGGAACTTGAGGATGTACTTCAGTCAGGAATGCAGTAAATAATCTGCTTCTCTTTGTTTTACCCTCATTTTCCCAAGTCCTAAGATGTTTAGTGAGTTGGGATAGAAGAGCATTTACACCTGCTGCTCTGTGACTGGGAGCATTCCCAGCTTCACTGGCAGCTCCTATTGCTGGAGGTCACTAGAAGCAGCAGAATTTGTAGCAGGGTCAGAATAAGTCTCTAAACCCAAGTAAGGTGATTGCCATGTATGTGTGAGCAGAGGCTACAAGGCCCAGCCACCTAAAGTCAGAGCCCAAGTACTCCTTTCTATGAGAGCAGAAGAGCTCATTTAATTTCCAAAACACACCCATAATAAGCCCATTTTTTTCATTGTTTAAAATGTTAATGAATGTGATGAGAACATGGAAATGACATAAGAAACATTGTGCTTGACAAACTCTAGTCTGCAGAATGAAGACCAAACACAAGTTACGGTTTGAAGCTGATAAGAGGTTTAGAATTGGAGACTTCTGGAACTTCTTTTTTTGTTCTGTTTGGGTTTTTTTCCCCCTGGGATTTGACTAATAGACACTTTTACAGAGTTAGAATTATATTTCAATGATGCGAGTAACGAAAATACGGAACTTACATAATTTAGGCTTCAGAAAACTGTGGAACAAAGTTTTCTGAAACACTAAGTTGCTTTCCAGATTTTTGAAGCCACAACATGGCACTAAGGCAATAAATTCCTTGTGATTCTCAAGACCAGCAGGAAGAACTAAAACATCCCCAGTGAATTCAGAAAGAGTGGTGATAGGTGGGTTGTGGTACCTGTATCAACACCCTCCTTGGTGTTTCTGCTGGGTGGCGGTGATCTGGAGGAATCCCTGGGAATGTGCTCAGTTACCCAGATACTGGAATCTTTTTCCACTTGAAGTAGTGACAGCAGAGAAAGGAAAGACTGAATACATCTAAAAAAATAAAATTTTAGCCCAAGCAGTCAGTGAGGTGTGAGAATGATTGAAGTAAAATAAAAATGTTTTCTGACAGGAAGGAATGGATTGGTTATGTGCAGAAGTAAATCAGCTGCATAGAAGTTGAGTATATGGTGAGAAGCAGCTATGTGGAAAGCAACACTCCCTAAATGACCTTTAGATCCTCATAGCGAAAGGTTCATCAGAGTGAAATTACTGTCTTGGATGAAAATGGCAAACTTAGCATGAGCCTCTGAAAATATAGGAGTATTTAAAAGTAGCTTTCTGAGCACTTGGATAGAGGGCTGTTAGTAAAGGCAAAACCAGCTTGATAAAGGAGAAATGAAGCTGCCTCATCCAAGCATGTATAATAGCTATTGCCATTCAATACGGCTGAAAGGTTTTTCCTGCAGCTAATGGAAAATTCAGCTTCTAGGGTGTCACTAATTTTGATAGAGATTTCAATGTCTTCAGTTGTCTCACACTGGAATGGAATGTGCAAATATTCTTTCATGGTCTCTTGTTTTCTTGTGTGTTAAATCCAAAATTACTGACCCTTGGTTCTAGGACTATGTTGCTGATAGTTGCTTAAAAGGTTGCCTGTGGAAAACCTAATTTCTGCCTCCACTTCAGAGTCCCATCATGTAATTTAATTTTTTTTCCTCCTATCAACATCCTTGGGAAAACGAATCTTTATTATGAGACTCTAGTTTTTTAGTTAAAAACAAAGTCTAAATGAAACCCACACAACTTATTGCCTTTTATATTCTTCTCATCCTGGGTTTTATGTAACATTTTCTTATATTCTGTTTGGTTATAAATGGAATTTTAGGTGTCATGTAGTAGTAACTGGCTAAGGCTCATTTGCACCTGTGATTTCCACCCTTGTGTCTAAGGGTCCACTGAAATCAATAAAATTTCAGAAGCATTAGGAACTTTAATACTCTTAATCTGGACCTAAGTGTTCATGCCTTAAGGACAATGAAGTCCAAATATTTATTATAGGGTGTCAAAACATGAATGCTGTGGGATGCTTAGAACCAGTGTAACCTCTTTGAAGCCACTGGCATGATTGTAACTTTCATGGGGCTTATTACCCAATACTTGCAAAGAGAGGGCTATGTCAATCAACTTCAGACCCCTTTTTAATACTTCTGTTTGAACTCTGCACTCTGGAGAAGTGTGGGGTTTTTTTTAAATTTTTGACTCAATTATCTTTTATTTGTGCACTTCAGATACAGCATTAATATGAAATGCTTGTTACCTCATGCATGCTGAACAGACTCTTAGATTATTGCATGCATTGTAAAGTTCAGTATTATTGAGAAGCTCTGCTCCACTTGCTTTTTTACTTTAATCAAAAAGCAGAGCTAACTCAATCAAAAGCTGTTTCTTAAATTAAAAGAGTCAATGCACAAGATTCATCTTTCTCTGGAGCCTGGAGTGGTGTTCCTGGAAACGTTAGACCAATTACTTCTTAGTGACTTAAAAACAGAAACTGTGGGCAGCATCATTAGCTCTTAGCCTTTTCTATTCAGAAGTTTTATGCAAGGTCTCAACTCAGGCTGTGAGGGTAGAGAACCAGCACAGGTGTGATGTATTCTGGAGCACAATGATCAAAGCTTTAGTTAGACATGGAACTGCTAAGAGTAGGAACAAGGGGACTTTTTTGCCTCCTGCTAAGTAGAGGGGCTCTGCATAGGGGCAGCTGAGGGGGAAATAATCAGAAGTATCCCATAAACATCTTACTGTGACCCTCGTTGCAAAGCAAGTATCATGTCTGTCACTGCTGCAGGGTGTGACTTCATTGCCCCAGTTTTGTTGGTGTATTTATTATCTGCTTTTAAGCAAGACCTAATGGCTTTTCTGGCTCTTCCTCTACCTGTTTTTTCCCCCCTTTGCCTGCTTTTCTAGAGCAGGATGCAGACTGGTTGTCTCTTTTCCATGCTGCAGGGGACAGTGCTGCCATTGTTGCTCATTGGTAAGCATTTTTGTCCATAATTCTCTTGATGACAGTTTGCTTTGTTAGGGGTCTGAATGAGGGGTTAGCATATTATAGGAGGTGAATGAAAACTTACCTTGTGGTGTAGCAAGAATCTGGTAGCCCTGTCAGCTGCAAGGATTATAAACTCACCAAAGAGTGCTGTTTTCTTTGCTTCATCCTTCTGAAGTGCAAGGGACCTTGTGTTAAATCAAAGTATGTTCTGCAGCTTGCATGAGGTGCATGCATTCACTAGTTTTTAAATGTGCACTTAATCTGCACATTAAATATTAAAGTTCCTCATAACTGGGTTACTGGGTTTTAAATTGCACGTCTCAGTATTGCAAACTGGTTCTTTAAATGACTGCACTTTTATTGTCTTGTTATGCAAACTAAAAGATAGCAAGCTTTGTTAGAGTCCCTGACTGTCTAGGAAATCTGTGACTTGATGGGCTTGATATCCCAGATTTTGTTCAGACAGTTCTCTTGCAATTCAAATAATTACATTGCCCAATAAAACCAGAGAGAAAAACAATTTTCAGAAACAACAGTCTGAGTTGGCCAAAGGGTAACTACTTTCATTATACACAGGGGAAACATGAAACCTGCTTGTATTCCAGGAAAAGAAAGGGATCAGAGTATTCTGTCATATACATGTAATACTAAGAAAACAAACTTGGCCCCAGTTTTCTTAGAGGTCAGCCCAGGAATTTTTTTCTGCATAAATGTAATGAATGGGACTCTACATAGTCACAAAAAAGGATTTAGTATTTGTCAGTATGTTCTGGAGGCGAAGAGGGAAAACCTCTTATTACTGAGGATAGTAAGATATGCTGTTCATCCTGTGTTAAACTGGGATGAATGCCATCTGGTTGACTGCAAGGAAATTTGAGAACTAGTGTTTCAGCTTTGGCAATGGAGCAAAACCTCAGTTTTCCACACTCTAGAGCCAAAGTCACCTGGGTCTAGTTTGTTTGGAGACTTAACCTGCTCTACCTCTTGAAATGGGCCTCTCCAAAGTTTTAATTGTCATGGTAAGAGGCTTTTTCCTGCAAAGTGGCAGCTGAGAAAAATGCCAGACTTCTTTGCAGCAGATCTAATACTTGGTTTACTTTTCGATGGATTATTTGTGAATGGTAACCTTAAGAAATCAGGAGGAATTATGCTTCATTGTCAGCATGATCATCATGGTGCCAGTGATTGTTCTTGGAAATATCTCACATGGTTTGACCCTGACAGGGGTCACACAGGGTGGTGCAGTTCTTGCTTCAAAGACGTTACATTTCTGATTAATGACATTGTACAGGTTTTGGGAGGAAAAAGTTTTCTGATTATGTGGCCATGTTTTCTTCTGTGATAACTCTATGCATAAAGTAGCCTTCCATCTTCCTGACTGCTCCAAGCAGGAATGACATGTTCCCAACTGAAGACCATTAAGGAAGAAAAACAGCAGAAGGACTTAGAGTAATGAGCTTGGGGTTGATATAATTGATTCACTGACAAAAGGGAGGGGTTTTGGTAGCTGGTGTTTCCAGCAGCATTGACAAGTGTAAAATTACTATGATAATGTAGTTTTACTATCTTGGCAACAGCTCTGGCAGGCTGGCCTAAAGGGGTATGCAGCAAGGGGTCCCTCAAAGTGGAGAAGGGAAGCAAAAAAATGTTTGCAGTTTGACTAGAATGATTCTTTCAGTTTCAGCTGACCCTGGAGGTCAGAAAGACAGATAGAGTCAGAAAAGACAGATAGAATCACAGAACCACTGAGGTTGGAAAATACTTCCAAGATCACAGAGACCAACCTTTGACTAAACACCACCACACCCACTAAACCATGACATTAAGTGCTACATCCAATTGGTTCTTGAACCCTTGCAAGAATGGTGACTCCACTTCTTCCCTGGGCAGCCCATTCCAATGCCTGTTCATCCCTTCAGTAAAGAAATTCTTCCTGATGTCCAACCTGAGCCTCTCCTTCACAGCAGGAAGCCATTTCCTCTTATCCTGTCACTGGTTGCCTGGGAGAAGAGCCCAAGCCCCACTTGGCTACAACATCCTTTCAGACACTTGTGGAGAGGGATAAGGTCACCCCTGAACCTCCTTTTCTCCAGGCTAAACATCCCCAGATCCCTCATCTGCTCTTTATATGACTCACAAGAAGTGGGAATATACAGAGAGAGATAAATAGAGGTACATTTGCAACTCCTTGGCACTCACTGCACAATAGCAGCAGAGGGACTTGGACAGCAGACTTAGAGGGAGGTGTTTTGCAGAGGGGAAGAGGCTGGACCCTCATTCCATGCCCAGGGGAGACGGTCTGGGTGACCTAGCTTTGACTGATCTGAACACAAAAAGAGCCAAACATTCCAGTGTCGGATTCTCCCCTTCATTTTTTAAAATGAAATTACAGGCATTGAACCCAGCAGCTGAAATGCCTGCTGAATGAGTTTCTTTGTAGATAGAAGGAAAAATCTGTAGTCTGAAAAAACCCCTTATATGTGACATCTTTGACAGAGGGCTCATGAAATCACAGGGAACATGAACAGAATATAGCACTCAGGTTATCCTGTCAGCCCACCTCCATTTGGTTTTACCACTAACTGCCTCATTCCTGGCCAGCCACTATGCAGAATCACCAAAAAAAAAAAAAAAAAAAAAAATTCCCCCAANAGAAAAAACACAAAAAAAAAAAAAAAAAAAAAAAAATTCCCCCAAAACAAAAAACTCAATATAAACATTTTCTGCCAGGTGAACTTTGTAGAAAAGCCTGGAAATATCACACTTGATTACCTGAAACTGCTTATGCTGCCTGCAGCTGAAGAGAGTGGCTGTCATCTTGTAGCATATGATTTGAGGTAGGATTAGATCTGCTGTAGATCAGCAGCCACTAGGCTGACTGTAATTCCATAGAATGTGGATGCTACAGTGGTGAATTGCCACATGCTTGGCATGCCTGGGCAGTGGTAATGGATCTGCCTGGAATACAATCATCTTGTGGTTGGATCAGTTTCCTCAGAAGAAAACTAAACAGAGGGTGAGAGTAACAGAAAACTGCCTTTGAAATAACCTCTGACAGTCTGTGGATTTCTGTGACATCCTTATGTTCCCACTGCACAATAAAGGGTGTAGTTTCTAGCTATTGATGTGGGCAGAACTATTGTTAAGGGTTTTAACTCTTGTTCTGTGATGCAGCAGATGCTTAAGGTGCAGGTATCTGTATATTGTTTGTTCCCACTTCTCTGGCATAAGGAAATGCTGCTGTCATGCTCCTGGGGAGAGCTGGGCCAGGAGACGTGAGTGGTGGAGGAACAGGAAATCTCAAGTGTGGCAAGAGCCCAGCTGCAGTCCCTGGCTGGAGAGGGTCCAGCACACATGCAAAGCACCTCTTCTCTGCTGTGGTGTTTCTGGTCACCATACACTGAGCACTCTCTCCTGCAGAGTTTCTGCAAAATGTCTTAGGCAACAGAGGGGTCTACCTCTTGCTTCAGGCTCTTCTCCCAAGATGAGGGGATTAAAGAATAACATGTTCAAGATACTGCCATCCTTCCTTTAAATGCAAATCAAGGTGGTTAATGTAGTTTCATAAAATACGTCCACCCAGTTAATCAGGCATCAAGGTGTTGATCAAGTGAAGCATTTTCTAGCAACTTGGCTTTGAGATGAAATAGATAATTGTAGCTGACCTTCAAGCAGGAAAGAAAATGGTAATGCTCTCCAAATTAGTACCACATATTGGTCTCCTTTTAGGGATCAAGTAGCAGCCTCAAGTTATTACAAAGATGATGGACTTGACTAACAATTGATCAGTGCATTCCTTCAGTTAGTCACCTGTAAGACTCTGTGGAGAAGCACTGACAATTTCATATTACTTCTACTTTGCATGACCTAGTAATAACCTGGTAACCTGACCAGTTCTCCTTAGGGTCCCCACAGGAGGAGACAACCTGTGTCATCTGGAACAGGTAAGTTGTGATGAAGATACACCCAATCAGTTGTAATGATGCTTACATCCATTACTGATTTTTTGTTTTCTGTTGATTCGTGGATACACTTTTGCATAGGAAATCCCAGCAGAAGAAAAAAAAGATGGTTTGCACAGAGTAACTCTCAGGTTTGGTTTTTTTTTTTTTTTTTGAATTTGAAAACTGAATTTGGGAACCCCTGGTGCCACCAACTGGCTGGAAATACCTCGGTGATGCTTTTCAGACAAGAGTCCAGTAGCTTTGAATCTTTGAATTAGGGAGCACAGGTAAGTCAAAGGAGATATTGAAAATTTCAAGTAGACTGGACTCAAGTGCTTCCTTACTAGACTACCTTAAGGATATGCTATAACCTATTGACCTGAGGCACCTCTAGCATTTTAATAATAGCAACTGTGGGCAATGTAAAAAAGCCTTGTTTAATATTTTTTAAATATTAGTCTCTCTCCTTGGACGTATATCTGATGATATCTAAAATATTTACTTAAGTGAATAGCATGAATAATTTTTACTGGAAAAAAATCCAGTACAGTAAATCCTTGTAAATCACAGTATGTGAAACTTAGTGGATGATCTGACAGAGGAGAAAACCCACTGCATGATTTTTCAAAAAATCTTTGCATTCAAGTCTGTCAAATTCAGGTGAATACATCTGTCAGCATTTGGTCTTGGTTGTCTTTTCTCTTATTTCATAATTTCCTGGGCTCAAGCCCCAACACTATTTAAAGTGAAAAGGGCAGCTAGAGATTTCTGGTCAGTTACGAAGAACAAGAGCCCATTAGATGACCCTGCCAAATGTAATACCGGGCTAATTCTTTTTTTTCCAAGGCTAGCTGGGAGCTTAAATGTCTCTGTTACTTCATAAGTCGTGTGATGAAAAGAAGCCTTTCCTCACCAGGATAGAAGCAGTTGTACCTAATAGTCCAGATATAGAAAAAGTCCTTTCACCCAATATGTCATTATATGTAGGTATGCTAAGAGGATGAATATACTATAAAAAGTCCACTTTTGTGGAACTCTACATAATACTCTGCTTTAAGTCAAAATTCAGAGAAATGTGACAGGCTATAAAGTACAATTAAAACTGAGTACATCAGTAATGAGGAGCCACAAAGCATGCATAATCATGAGATAAATGACCTCAATGGACAGATGATGATGAGCCAAGGAGAAGCCAAGGTCAATTATCAGAACTTCTAATTTTAATGCTATAATTAATAATGAATATTTCAACAAAGAATGTTTAAAGAATAATTGTATTCTGGTATTAAAACCTGTTAAACGTTAAACTTATGCAATTTATGCAAATGAATCTGATAAGAAGAGACAATTAAGGTTTATAATTAACAGATAAATACAAATGATCCAGTGATGAAGGTCTTGGTTTCTCCTCTGTCTTATGAGACAATGTAATTGATTTTTATAAATGCTAATTTATATGCACTGCTAACCATTAATACATTGAAGAGATCATTTATTAAATTAAAGATGAATAGTGGTGTATGCAGAGATAGTACCTGAGTTTTCAACATCCTAAAGATGAAAAGAAAGCAGAAAAAACCCAAAGCTTTGAATGATTTTGCTTTGGTTTTTTTTTTTCTGCCAAACAACTTTTGACATGCCAAGTACGAGGTATAGGAAAAAAAGTTTAATGGAGACAAACAGTCTTTGTTCAGTCAGTCTTTACGTGACAGTAAGAGGGACTTTTGGCACAATGCTTGCCTTTTAACATTTGTTCTCATGGACTAGAAGTAATGTGCATTCTTATTTTGCTTTGCTGTGCTCTTTCTTTGTGTTCTTGTATGAGAAGATGGCACGTTCACCCTGGAATGAAGCTGTTTTCAGGAGGGCAGGGGGAGTTTTTCAGGACAAGTGTGCTAACTTGGCATTCTCTCCCAAACAGTCACCTCCTTGTTTTCTGAGGTTTTACATTGACTTTGTGCTTTTTTAAGAGTTAATGACTTCTCCTTTTAAAATATATGATGGCAATTTGCCAGCTCCTGTACTTATGAGTACACATAGTAAGTTTCTCTACTTTCTTTCATTTAAATCTCAGTATTAGTGGGAATTTTGAACCAGCTATAAAAAAGGATGTATTTTACATTATATTTTGTATCCACCCTCAGAACAGTAATGCTATTTACTGGAGCAGCTGCAAACAATAGTTACAATTAAGTGTAGCTCTATGTTTGACAGTTCTTCCCTTCTGCTCCTTTATTTTCCAAGGGTGAGGCTGTTGGCTGAACTACAGCAAAGCAGGTGCTTGCAATGCAGCTCCAGGAAAGTGGCTCCCAATGGCCCAAAGATATAGGTCTAAAGGGTCAAGGAAAGGGAAATGAAGAAACTGTCCTGTAGCAGATTTGATTACTGCTACGGTTAAATTTCAAACAAAAATATAAGAGATCTTTGCAATATCTAAATATAACGGCAGTCTATTTTAAAGCATGCTCAGTAATTTTTTGCCCCATTTTTCTCCCAACTTCTCATTTCTCTCCTTGGCATTGTAGCCTGATGAATTGCACTCTGTGGAACTGGCTCAGGAGGTCAACACTACAGGAGCTTCACAAATTATAGAGACTTTTGCAGGAATAGGCAAAATTTACCCCTACTGATGCAATCCGTGGAAAATCCATGGTCTTCCACTGGGCAGTGATGTGGTCTGCTGGATTCAGCTGGGCTTCTTGATCTAAATCCATGCAGAATTTGACTTTTAAAAGAGATTAATTTGTTTTCAGCCCCCCAGCAGCTGTGGTATAGCCCAGGGTATTCTTCTGAACACATTTCCAGTGCTGTTGCAGCCAAGTAAGGAAAAGCACACTTATCTTGTCTTCTCACACAGATCATCTTGTGACACAGATTAGCTGGGGATATTCACCATAAATCAGAATTATGGCCCTCTGCTTCTAGGTGTCAGGATGCTTCTCCCAGTTTCTGATTTCCTTGAACAAAAAGCACTGTTGGCTGTGATAGTTGTGCAGTATCTAGCATGGTACTGACATAAGCATTATAGAATAAGTGCATTTAATTTCAGTGGTACATTGAAGAAATATCTGTTCCCTAGCTGTTGGACAACAAACCCAGGTGGTAAGGCAGGGTTTGTTCAGTCACATGCTGATTTTCCCTCCCGTGGGAGTTCCATATTTTAGTCATATTTTAGCCCCCTCTGCAAAGTGTGGTGATGGCAAACAGTAGCCCCCTGTTGCCAGCTCATCAACTACATCAATACTTGGAATAAGAGAATGGCCAGCTACTTTTACTACATGTTTGCATTGCTTTTTAATCCTAGGTAGCCAAATATGTGGACAGAAAGCATGATTAGGAGGGGGAGATGTCAGAGTTGGACTCACTTGAGGCCCTTGGGGCTTCCTAAACCCCTGGTGTGGCCAGAGCCATCTGGAGCAAGTGTCAAATGGAGGAGGGGGTGTCTGTGCTGGGCACTGGAGCAGCCTGGCAGGTGGTGGGCTGCAGCCTTTTAGGTTCTGCCAGGTTTCAGAATGGCTTTTGTTGCTGTTGCAGTGATTCAGCACTTTGCAGTGAAACCCGTTTTCACTGGCAAGTTGCAGATTGATTCTAAGAAGTTCTAGAGAATAATTCTCTTGGGAATTTTGAGCATTCAGCCTTTTTTTTTTTTGTTGTTTCCCAAGTCTTTAATGAGCCTTAATGTAATTAATAGATTTGTGGTGAAAAAGCTTGTTACCTTTGATTCTGGAGATGAAAGTCCAGATATTTCCGAAACATTTAATTATATAACAGATGCTTCCCTTGTATTAAGATTCAAGAATGTGGCTTTGATTAAAAAAAAAAAGGCAATTTCAGGACATTTTCTGAGTGACCGACTATGTTTTCTCTTATTTCCTCTGCTCCCCCAAAAAGGTACTGGCTTTATGACTACCCATTTTCAATTGTGTTCACTCTTACAAACTGCCTCTAGAGCTCAGAGCCTCTTCTAGAGGTTGAGTACTCCCTGAAAACAATTGAGCAAAGACCAGGCTGAGGTTCCTATCCTTTTCTTATGATACAGGTTGCAGCCACACTGAGGACGTTTTTTCCATTTCTACTTATATTAAAATCTCATAATGAGGACTGTCTTTAAAATTATTCTTCCAGAAAAATAATGCTATAAGTTCAAGGGCTTTTTATTTATTGGGACTGCTGTAGAGCAGTATATGATTATACACCAATAGTCATGACAAAAACATCTGAAAAATTTGAAAGACATTTTCTGAACCTGTTGAATTCTTACATGTGTATTGCACTTACCAGTCCTTTACATGTTTTGTCATAGTTTTTAGTTACATGATGGGAATTAAAATTAGAGATGTTTAAATTTGGAAAACATTGGTATTTTGGAATTTGTCATGTTACTTAAAAGCAGTATTTCAGAAATTTCCTGGGAAGCTGGAAATGGATTGAAATATTTTTTGAAAACGTCTATTTGAAATTCTGTGAGGGTACTAGCAATTGTCCTTGCCATTTCAATTTTATAGTTTACATAATCCATTTGGAGAAAACATCCTCTTTCTTCATTTCAGCCACCAGGAGACACTTGCTGTATAGAAGCAATAAAGTGTTTTAGTTAATATAAAGAAAAAGCTGACCAGAATCATTTGAGGAATAAAGTACAGCTGACAGCATTGAAATTGTTATAATAACCTATATTTTAGCCACCAAGTAAGCTGGAGGGAACCTGCAGAGGTCATTTAAGTCTGACACACTGCTCAAAGCAGGGCTAACACCATGAGTAGCTCAGATTGCTCAGCCTGCACTGATCAAGCATGAACATCTATGCAGAGGGAGATCCCACAGCCTCGCCAGGCAGCCTTTGCCAATGTGTTACTGCTTCTATTGATGTTCTTTCCACCCTTATACCCCACTGGTATTTCTCTTGTTGCAGCTTGTGACCTTTGCCTCAAGTCTGTTGCTGTGCAGCTCTGTGGAGCAATTGGCTGTGTCTTCTTGAGCTGCTGTAGTCAATGGAAGCAGCTGGAGTACTGCATTGGCATGCCAGGAAGAAATGTCAGCTGGTAGTCCTTGAGTGCACAACAGGAGGGCTTCCCTAGGGTAACATTTTGAATGAGAATTTCCATTTCCAGAGCAATCTTTACATTTGAATTCTATTTTAAAAAAAATTATGAGAGTGAATCTCGGCATCCCTGAATTTTCCCTAAATTAAAAAGAAGAACTTTTAAACATTTTTGAAAACTACTTATTCACGTCTGAAAACCCCAAAAGGTTAGATACAAACTCTTCTCTGCTAAGGGTGGTAAATGGGTGGGAGGCAGCTTACTGTGTCTTTTTTTTATTCTTCATCTCCTAACCAAGGGTCTGCAGCTACAGTACAGAGCTAGAGCTACACTAGCCAGAGCAGGGACCAGAGCAGGGACCAGAGCAGGATCCTGTGCCCTGACAGAGCAGTGCTGGGCCACAGTGCTGACGGTTCCAGTAGTCAGCCAGGACTAATGGGCTGGCTGCAGCCCCACGTTAATGCAGCTGTAGTTTTACTGGCAGCTGAGGCAGTGTCTCTGTGTGGTGTGTGCTTGAGGGTGCACGTGGCCCGTTCGTTTGCAGGCAGCACAGGGGGACACATGAACAAAGGTGCAAAGGGGACACCTGAACATCTGTCAGTAGCTCTGTGTTCTGCACAAAGGATTCAGCTTTTTGGGGGAAGGCCAGGAATTGCTTTCTCCTGCCCTAGGTGGTGGCTAGGCTTTATTCCTTTACTCATCTCCCTACCAGCAGTGGTCATGCTGCTCCTCTGCTCGTGCCAGGGCCACGTGTGAGGAAAGATGCCGAGGTGGAAGTGTTGGGCTGCTCTCTGCATGCCATCGGGGCTGACTGAGAGAGGCTGGCATTGAGGAGGGTTGGGAGGTCTGAGCCTGGACCAGAAGTTGCAAGGGAGAGTTAGAGAGGGGAAAAACATAAAATCTTTATCCAAGAGATGACTTTTGCTCAAACAGACTTTGAAGCAAGTTTTGCTGGTGTTTTCTGTGAACTTCCAAAAGGCCTTTCACTGTCTGAATGACAGCCAGATGTTCATTGCAAGCTACCTATTTAAAAAGTAATATTGAGAGGTGTACCCTATGTGGCACAGAAAAGTGAAAATATGTCTACTTACCTACAGGCAGTAACAATTCCACAGTGAATGCTGAACTCTGGTTGGGGGAGGGTCTTCAGAGCATGTTTATATTTGTGTTTCTGTCTAAGCATCATGGTTTTGCCTGCAAAGAGATTTTGTTCTCCTTTTGGCATGAATGCACCAGTTTATTCAGCTTCAAGCAATTTTGCTGAGCTGCAGCACAGGTTTGACTGAGTCTTTCCTCCTACAGCATGGCTGTAAATCACTGTGAGATGCTGCTAAAGGCACGTCAGCTGTGCAGAGGGCAAGTTCTGCATGGAGAGGGGGGAGAGGAGTTCTCTTTGATCAGTCTGGCTTCAAAACCTGAATGTGGCTTCAGCTGGGAGGCCACAGCCATGAGAAGGGGGAAGTTCAAATCCCTCCTTCCTAGGGATTGCTCTTGTAGCTGCTTCATGAATGTTCAGTTGTTAAAAATTTTGCCTGCTGCAGCACTGCATAATTTGGGATTTCACTGGAGATCCTAAATGTCCTGTTAATTTATGTAACAGTGAGCACAGGGCTGTTATGTTAAATTCAGAATGAAAACATGAATGGAAACATGAACCCTTGAGATCAGCATGAGTCAGATGGGCAATAAAAAGAGGATTTGATTTGTTCCAAGAGATTTTATGAATTGGACTACATCTGGCACTGATGATATAATCCAATACCTTATTAGTTTTTTCAGTGAATTAAGTAGCCAGTTTTAAAGAAATGAATGTCTAAAGAGGAATATTGCTTGTTAAGAGACTGACACCTAAGTGAGCTAATTAGTAACTTGGAGAGGATTTGACATGATATCTTTTTGTATTTAGCAGGGGAGAGAAATAGGGCCAAATTCAGGTATGATCTTCAGCTCTGTTACAACATTTTATGTCTTAAGATTGCAAGCAGTTCTTGCATGGGCTGGTTGTTTACTCTTCTATCAGCCAGTCAAAACTCAGGTGTATTTATTTATTTATTGTGTTTTAGCAGGCAAGAAACATCACAGTGAGGATGCAGAACTTTTGACAAATACTTGGAAGCCAAAGCCTCCTAAGTTTCAAAACCTAACACATTGAAAGACCTGGTTTCCTTTTCTCTCCTACAATTAGATGACCAGCAGAGATGCAGAAATATCCATCAGGAAGTTTGTAGCTCCAGTCACACCCCATTATTATTCTCCCCGTTGTCTTTCAAACAACTGGCCTTTGCAGGGGACCAGGAAAGATGATGAGGGCAGAAGATGTGGAAGTGCAATTTTTCACTTGTGTGAAGAAACTAGAAAATGTCAAATAAATCTGACATCCAAGTGTAGTTGTCTGTCAAACAAGTCTGACTTGCTTGTGTTTAGAGGCAGATACCTTCCCCTGTGTTCCAGCCCCACCTTCACGCTGTGATATGCAGGACTCTGAATCTTTAACACTGTGCTGTGTTCTTATACAGGCAGTTTCTAAAGCCTAGCACTTAATACCTTAAAATGATTGACCTTTGCACATTCTGTTCCCAGTCTCCACAAGATGTGCATTCCTCAGTTATGTGTTTGTTTTTTTTTTTCCTTGGTATACAACCCATTGACTTTCTTCCAGGTTGATTTTAATTGGGTTGTTTGATAGCCAGGACTATTTAGCTTCAAGTACTTGAGCAGATGATTAGATTCTTTAAAGGTTAAAGAATCCTATTTGTTCCCTTCCACAACAGATTTAAATCTTTACTCTTCTTTATATAACCAAGAAATTGTTTTCTAAAAGGCAGTCTGTGGAAAGCCTTGTTAATACTCACCAGGTGTGAAGCATGTGGTGACGGCTTTGTTCTTTTAGATATATGTAGATGCTTAAATGATTTATATCACAAATGAAAACATCATTGCTGGCCTTTAGGTTTTCAGCTTGTCATTTTAGAATGCCTAAAAGAAATAAAAACAAGGCAAGGAAATCTTTCAGTGGGAAAAGTTAGAGACCTCTCTTAATTTTGGCTCAGCACTTTGGAAAGATTTGTTCAATCAAGGAACTAACTGCTTGCTTTAAGATCCCCTGCAATTCTTTTTGGACTTTTCAGGAGGGGAAGATAGTGTGCTTAAGTGGTGGTGTTAGGCCAGTGGCTTGATGCTGATATCTCTAGCAGTGTGTATTTTGCATATTCTGCAGAGTCTTGAAAGTGTGCTGAGCTCCTGCAGGGATCCAACATACATATTCCTTGTGTGCTTGTCTGCAGGAGCTCAAGGCAAAAGCAGGCATTTAGGAGGAGCTAGATGACAAGCATCTGAAGCTCATCAGACAGCCGAGTCAAGATATTTTAATATATGAGAAGGAAATTAAATTAAAGACTGGGGGGAAAGATTTTTTTTTTTAGCAAAGTATTCTAGTCCATTAGAGCAAAGGGAGTGGTTGTTTATTTTGCAGCTCTGCTTTTTTTCCCCTAAAAGTACTTTGTGCACTTGAGGGTAATCTTTGTCATAACTCATTAGTTTTATCTAAAATCAAACTACTATACTTGATTTTACATGTGTAATGCCCTGTTTTTAATATTGTTACATGGTTTCATTGGTGCAAAGAGCTGGAGAGCGGGAAAGAGGAGATGGTGAGAAGGGAGCTGTGTGAGTGCCTCCACACACGGGCAGAGGGAGGAGCCGGTTCAGAACTGGGGTGTCATTTTATTGCCTATGAGATGTAGGGATCAGTCCCAGAGTAAGTATTGATTATTTATGTACTTACAAAGAAACATCCTGGAAGACAGGACTGTAAATGGGCTGGAGCCATGCTTGGATGTGGAAGATGTTTTGAAAATCAAGCCTGACTTTGCTATTGGTTCATGCAGAACTGAGATATGCTTGCTGAATTGCTTGCTTGAATGCTTGCTGGCATGGTTGGGTATAGGTACAGGCTTTGTGTCTATCTCTGCAGTCACTGGGAACTGCCAGTATTCTCCAGGACTTCTGTATTGAAGGGCTTTTGCTGGAAAAGTGTGCAAATTGCATGAAATTGCTGAGGTTCCATTTTTCTCAGGTGCCAAACAGCACACTTGTACAGTTCATGTATTAGAATATGACTAAAGAGATATATGTCTCATTATGAGATTGTTATGGCAGCATTTTTCTGGCTTAGGACAGAAAAATAATAAAAAAAAATGTGTGAGCATATAGCAATACCAAAAAGAGTCAATATGAAGAATACCTTCTGAAAAAAAAATTTCTGTTTAAAAGTTGCCCATACAATTCCAAATACTACTCACTATATTGTACATTATTTAACAAGAAGCAGAGAGTTTTAAAATGTACTGAGAAGCAGAAACACTTCCTTCCCTATGTATTATGTGCAGCGGCCTTAAATTCTAACTTGAGGAAAACCACCCCAAGTGATCTGGAAAGCCAGAACTTTGGCCTGCATTGCAGCTGGGAGGCACACGAGGATGTGGTAATATTTACACAGAATATTATTCAATATCTAGTTATGTAAAGTGTATTAATCAGCACTCAAATCCTTCTTACCTGTTTCTGGACTCACCTGAATGCCTTCATAGCTCATGCTTAACTAGACTTGTTGGGCTTCCTTCCTTGGCTCTAGATTCCTAGGCAGCTAGAAATGAGCCCCCTTTTTGCTGGAATGCTGCTGATGATGAGTTGTCGCCTGAGGGAATCTGGGGCAGATTCCTAAAGTTTGCACTGTAAGTGCTGCTTCTAGATGCAGCATATATTTGTAAGTGAAGATACCCTTATGCTATGGCACTGCCTGCTGGAGTCCTGTGTGTGTCTGTAGAAGGATTGTGCTTTCCAGAGTGAGAACAGCACCCTGAGCAAGGAGGGGACACAGCTGCCCTGTCTGTGATCCTGGAGGAAATATGTTTGAAGGGCTCAAAAAAAAGTAAGTTTAAAACTGAGATATCTATGAGACAAGAGGCACCTGAGGTGGGAGTTAGGGATGCTAAAGTCCCATTTTGGGTCTCAGACCGGAAAGTCATTTTCCTCTGTTCCCTTTACAAAGCCTGGGAAGCACTGTCTCTCATGAAGCGTCAAATCTGCTGAGCTAACTGTTGGAAGGTATACAGTATATAAATCTTACATTATTCTTTTGTGTTCTGTAGGGGTGTTAGTACTGTTTGCCATGAGCTGTTCATCCAGTCAGCACTGCTGTTTTATCTGTTTTCTTCTGGTGAGTTGCTGATAGAGGCTCAGAACAAATGGCTGTTGTGCAGGGAGCTACACAACAGATGGGGAAAACAAATCTGTTCAGCCACTCCTGTAAATGCTAATGAGTTCAGCTAGATAATACTTTTGTTTTTAATTCAGATGTACAGCTATATGCTGGTTCCCTGAGCACTACTTGTACAAATTTTATCTGTCTTGGTAATAAAACAGACAGTAAAATGGGTGTTCTACTTGCTAAAAATGCTGCAACTGCTGCTGTACCAACTGAATTGCAGCAGGTACAAATGGTCTGTGCTGGCATGGCTACTCAAGCTTTAGAACTCTCAGACACAGAAGCAAGGTGCCAGAAAGCCAATGTTTGTATCTACTTTTGCAGACTGTACATAAAGTACCAGAAACACTCTTGTTATGTAAAATAGAAGTACAATAATGTAATTAAAAGGGTTATGGAAATTTGGCACTGAAATAATCCAGCTTGGAAAACCTTTATTTATCCCTCCATATACATAATTTTAAATGCAATCTTTATTGTGCCATGCTTCTCATGTGAGGCTTGAAAGTGTCATCCTCCCCCAGCCCTTTGTGCAGCAAAACCTCAATATTAGAAACAAATCAGGGTAAGGCAAAGAAGACCAGGACACAATTCCTAAATCTGTCCTAACATAGGCAAATTGTTTAAGTCAATGTTCCTGCTAGCTGTGAATATTTTGGTGCTTAATTGTCCAGCCAGAGGTGTCTACAGTGTTGTTAACAGCAGCACTTTGACATTCTCTCTCTTTTCCATTACACAAAGAAAAGATTGATGTGACTTAAATTAGCTGACTTATTTCTTTGTGTGTGTGTGAAAGTTTATTCTCTGAAAGATAATGTCTTGGTCATCATAGGTTTAGGTTGAAATTGCCAAATTGTAATTTCAGTTTAATTAATTTTTTTTTGTGTGAGATGAGAGAAATGAGTTTTCACTTGCAGTTGTTCAGTGGTTTCAGCCTTTGGGCAGAAAGGGAAGCCTCTGGCTCCATCCCTGGCCAGGGCATCTAACCTCTGTTTTTCCTTGGGAGTGATGGGAGGAGGATACACTTTGGTGGGGCTCTCCCACACGACAGGCGCTGCTTTCTGGCAAGAAGAGCTGTCAGGGGTTTTGGGTGGCAGAGTTGTGGCAGTGGCTGCAGTGAGGGGCAGCCCTGACCCTCTGGGCTGCTCAGCCTCTGGTCCACCCCACTGCGTGGCCACTTGAACGTGTCCGTGTGTTGAACAGGTTTCCTCTGCCTGTGTCTGAGTGGCTGCTGCACTGGTGGACAAAGGCACCTGCAAGGAGGAGGGCTCCCAGGAGCAAGGACAGGGGGCTGTGATCAGGGGAAGGTCCTGTCCCCCCGTGTCAGTCCAAGGGTGTGGGATGGTTCATGGCAGGAGAAGCAGCTTCATGGCTTCTTCACTGACCTTTTCTCTATCCTGGAGTGCAGCTATCAGTTTCTGTTGCACTATTTCAAGTGGATCTATTGTTCTCCATTTTTAATTGAAAGAAAGATTGAATTGAAATCCCAAATTTTTATTTACTTTTAAAATTTCAGCAAGAACAAGGGAGGTGGGGGTGTTGTGTGGTTTTTGGGTTTGTGGCTTGATACGTAGCAGCTGCTCCCCACTGTCCCTCTTTCACAGGCTGACTTGATGAAGTAACAAAGTAATTCTCTGTACATTCTCTGTACTTGCTTTCAGCTGGAGTGCTTTGCACCTCTGGAGTACTGATGTGTAGGAATCCCGGTCTGCAGAGATTCCTGAATTCTTAGTGAATGCATCTCTCAGTGAGCCATCATGGCTGTTCCTCACTTTCCCTACCCATAAAATGAAGATAAGGTATCATAAAGGTGGAGGAGCATTTTTGACAGCTTTGAACAGAAAGCATTCATAAATGGCAGTGTTTCCTACCTTTATTTTCTTCTGCTGACTAAATCAGAGGGTCTTGTTTTTGAACTTGTTACCTAACTTTGTTTCAGCAATTTTTACACTTCTCAGCCATTTCAGTCTGAGCATGGAAGGGACAGGTATAACAACCTGTCTAAAGTGCTTTTGTACCATATGAGAAAAAATGTTGAAAATCATTAAAATTAAGGACACACATTGTATACCCAGCTGCCAGGTCAAGGCCAGAGCTACAGGAAACTTTAACATAAATATTAATATAGCATGCACTTTAATTAGCTGTGCCCTTCAATCACTTGTTATTTGCCCCCTTGGTCTCCATCTTGAGCCTTCATAGAATAGGATGACCCCTACTTGTCAAGTCAGATTTCATTCAATTTATCTAATTACTTTTGGGACCCTTTTAATACATGCTCCACGGAGTGCTAAGGTTGCCCAGCTCTGTCTCTATTCCTGGACTCAAGAAAATAAAAGAGGATGCAAAATGCACATCAGAACTCCTGCTTAACATATGCACAGCCTGCTTTAAACTGCACCTCTTATTAGCGATTCCTTGCTTCCAATCAGCTGAAATAGCTGGGAGCAACTGGACTTCATTTTTCTCATGTTAATGCTTTGCCTTTTTATTTCTGTCTTTTTTCCTTCAAGGCTGTTTTTACTCCAAAGTTAATGGAAGGAGAACTGAAAAAACTGTCTGAGAGCACACCATAGAAGTGTAACCTTTAGGGAGGTGTTGGTACTGGTGCAAACCCACTTTTATAGATCTTGCCACATGACAGTGATTCCCCCATGATCAGCTGCAGTCACAGTCCCACTGGTGGTCTCTTCCAGCTTGTGGATGCTTTGCTGGCCTCAAGTAGCAGTGCACATTTCAGGTTAAAAGAAAAATAATATTGTTTTCTTATCTGTTGCACAAATTCCTTAGGAGTAGTACATAGACCTCAAGATCTATGCAAATTTTCTGCTGAGTCTGATCTCCTGTTTAGTTCTAGGGCCTTATGTAACCTTCAAATTCAAAACACCATTCTCTGACTTAGTCCTGAATAAAAATTGATTGGAAAAATATGTTGAGTTTTAACAGGTACCATCCAAACACACCTGACTTTAATATACAGTTGCCAGACCCACCTTTGACTATTTTCTAATCTTCCTCCTTACAAGGTTAGAGCTGTTTTTAAGAAAAACCTAGTGTAGAAGGGAGAGGCAGAGATAGTGGCAAGGTAAGTGAGTCAGATTTACCACAAGGATTAAAAAAAAAAAAAGAAAAAACCTTGAAAGCAAGGGTGGTGTGTTATGCAAGATTTATTTTTTTAAATCCAAAACCTCTTGTTTCTAAAAATAACAAGTTTTGGAAAAAGAACAATTTGCTTGCTATGAGGGGAAATGGGCCAGCTGCTTAACAGGACACAGCAATTCTAAACAGTTCTAATCAGGAGGGGAAGCAGAATGTGCTACTCAGTTGAAGTTCAAGGGCAATTTATAGAGGCAGAAAATAGTATCTACTACTCCAGACAGAACATGACTAAATTAAAAGGGATTATGTTTTGAGTGTGTGAAAAAAATTCAGTAGAATTACTGGGACCTGGTGGTAACCGGCTGG
Source organism: Rhipidura dahli (assembly GCA_013399225.1). Classification (NCBI taxonomy): domain Eukaryota; kingdom Metazoa; phylum Chordata; class Aves; order Passeriformes; family Rhipiduridae; genus Rhipidura; species Rhipidura dahli. The sequence continues at coordinate 209,053 of VXAC01006999.1, forward strand.
AAACCCATAGCTTTTGTTCTGGATCATTTTGCACTTAGTATTTTAAATTGTAAATTTGGAATGTTCAGCTGCATTGGGCAATATCCTTGGGATGCTGGGCTTGCTTGGGCCAATGAAACCTGTGGAGATTTCTGCAACCCATTGCAGGCCTGTGTAATTAGTAAGATTGAATGTCTTCACCTCTCTGGGCATTTTGATTACAGTCATATTTTTTACTGTAATTCAGAGGAAACAGCAATGTTTTACTACATTTATGGGTCCCTTCCTTTCCAGAAAGCTTTGTTTTTTGGCTCCTTCCCCACTTTTCTTCCAATCACCCATCCCACACTCTCACAGAGCATAACCACAAATCTCAGCACTTAATTTTCTTAGCAGCTTTGGGAAGTGGTTGAGCATGCTGAAACCAAAACTCAAAGGGTACAAATTCCTGCAAGTGAGGCACAGACATTTACAAAATGTATGAACTGTGATCTAAGAAATCTCTGGCAACAAAAACATGCTCTCTCAAACATGGTATTACTTAAGGTTTCTTTTGATACTTTATATTACTTAATTGCATTTTCTACTGCGTTAGTGGAGTAGAGGAAACAGAGCAACATCTAGGAATAAACTGTTTTCAATGGTCTTTTCAGTTTCTAGTTATGCATAATGTGTTTCTGCTGTGAAGATGCTATTTTATTTTTGTGATATTTAGGTCAGTTTCTTTAGTATGAGTATTTTGCAGAGAGCATATTTAAATGTATGCATATTTATTAAGACATGTCAACATTTTATGAGGTAGTTTTGATATTACATTCTGCATTCAGACAGTCCTGCTGGGATTTTTAAGGGCAAATGGGGAGGTGGGAGGGGGTGGAGGCATTAATATGTGATCCCTGCAGAGAAATTATTGGATGGATGCATGGATGGTCTGCAGCTGAAATTTCTTGAGATATATATGAACTGAGTAAAGATGGTCAACAAAACATCTTTTAAACAAAAGAACAGTTTCCCAAGGATCTGGTTAACCTCCCCCTCCCGCATTTGTTTTCTCCAAAAACCTAGAAATATTGCTGTGTTATCTTATGGTCTTTTTTGAACTTCTGTTTTGTCCTCTGTAAGTCAGTGCCTCCTCTCCTGTCTGCAGCTCTTGCTTTACTGTGGTGTGAGAGTTTCAGTTAACAGGGAAGATCACAGAATGCAGTCTTGTAATCTGAAAGATGAAGGGAACAAAATATTTGAATTGATCACCAAGGCACTATTTCCACAACACCTTTTTCATGTTTGCCAGTGTTAATTTTCAGCCTAAAACTGAGAATATTTTTGAGAGATGGCAACTGAATGTCCAAGTGCCCAATGGTAGACTCATTTATGCTCCCATCAGAGCAGTGGTGAAACCTTTGGACCTTACTGAGAAGCAGGTTTGGTAGGGTCTGATTAAGTTTATTTTGGAGGAGCTCAGTCAGGCCCTTAATTAAAAGCATTGAGGGACTTTTTAGTGCTAAGGAGACCAGTTTCCTGCAAGGAGCTTGCAATTATGCTCCCAATATATCCTGCACGAAGGCATGTTTTGCCTTTACTTCAGTGCTGCGAGTCACCCAAGCCATTCCAGTCCCAAACAGTTTCAACATTCCCCGTCCTCCTTTGCCGTTTTACGGAGCGCTGCTAATACGATGGAACGGGCACGAGAAGACTTCCCTGTGCCAATCTGAACAAAAAGGTTTTGGCTGCCTTTCAGACTGAAAATAGTAGGTGCTTACATTTTTAATCACAGCATGAGCAGGAGCTCACGTACACACAGGCACACAACACCCTTGCTGTGACGTGTGAATGCGGGTCTGGAGGTTTGCTGTTGACAGCAGGGTCACACTCAGCACTGGCTGTCCCATTGAACAAAAGTAGGCTACAGCATGGCAAACAAATTGTGCTCTGGGTTTCTGATCTATCAGCAGCCTTGCCAAAATGCCAGCTAGCTGAAAAGGAGATTTCATTGTTTCTAGTGAAACATGCTGTGCTCACTTGTCTAGTGTGTGCTGTAGGAAGCAAATGCAACTGGTCCCCTTTAATTTGCACAGTTCCCGCTGTGCTGCTGCCTCCTGCTCCTCACACACTAAACAACTGCATTAGATCTTCCCCAGCAGCTTTATGTAGAGTTTAGTATTTACATGTGGGGAAATATCTTCTCTATCTTACAGATAAGATGTGCTGATTTCTGTGCAATTTGTGGTAAGAGAAAAGCTACACTTTTGGGAAGAGAGAAATCTAAAAAGAAACATTGTGTCCTCCTAAGTAGCCTCATTATTATCTTAAAAACAATTCCTTGCACACATAGACATAAATCTATGTGTATGGGTGTAATGTCATAAAATTCTTGAGTAGTATCAGATGTGTACAGGAGGTTATTGGAATTTTCTTGTTGTTGCATAACTGCAAATGAAATAGTGGCACTTCCTGCTACCATAATGTACAACTCCCTACCGAGAGACCTGTTGTCTTATGCTTAATACATTAAATGAGAATCTCATTAATTGAAATGATTCTTATTTAAGTGTGGAGTATATCAGCTAACCTAAAAAAGGCATGATCAGGTTTCCCTGAGGCCTCCAAGCTCAGTTGACTAATTTTTAAACTCTGAAAATTCTAAATGGGCAAGTAGGTAAGGAGAAACCATTCTTGAACAGTAGATGATACCAAAATATCTCAGAAACAGGGTCTGTCCCTGTGTGTGCTGAACAAATGATGCTTGTGGGGCATTGTCAACAGTGACTAAGGAAGGACAGCAAGAAATTTCAGAGGTTGGGTAACCATGATTTATGTGGAAATCTTGGAAGAACTGAGTCTATCTAATCTAGAGAAATGAGTAACAGCCTTAAGGTAGATCCAACATGGTCCAGATGCAGAGGGGAAGGACCTGCATGTGTCCCTACCTGCTGCAGCAGTGTGGCTAAAACACAGCCAGGGGGGTCTTACACTACACATTAAAGCCATGTATAGTCAACTATTGGAATGGATTCTGTGCAGTCCCTGTCACTGGAGGTTTTACACTTTTGGATTCCCACAGAGAAATGGATTGATTATTCTGGAGGAGAGGAAAGAGTATGGACTAAGAGTCCTCTTGAGAAGCTCCTGCTTGTGAACAGGGGTGTGATTTATACCTGGTGTTCATGTGACTGCCACAGCTGTTGCTACCACAGCAAAAGGATCAAAGTCAATTTGCTGTCCCAGTTGTACCATAGATGTGTTTCCAAGTCAAAGAGCATCTTTAACACTTTCCTTCAGAAGAATAACAAATACTGCTCAAAGTGACAGCCTGTAGCAGATGGTAGGTTTCTAGAGGTGACTGCAGCAAAGATCAATTTCTGTCTTTAGTGGATGGGCTTTAACAGTTATAAACAAATCAATTCCTAGTAAACATTGGAAATGTGATGGGGAAAATGTACATATCCAGGGGTCACCTTTCAGAATTGTTTTACTCCAGCAGGTGGGCATTTCTTTAAGAAACCTTCTAGTGCCTAGCTAAATTCACAGTGACAGCAAAATACAACACTCTTCTAGCTATTTGCTTTATTGATGCTGGCTACAGCTGATGCTCTTGAAGATTCTTCCTGTGATTTGTAATAGGACCAGGTAGACCTTATCAGGATAATTGCAAAGCTCTGTGCTATTTTGTAACATGCAGCATGTTCTTCAGGAGTGTATTTGTTTTAATAAGGCTGGAGAGATGAAAACTTTGACTTTTTCTAGTTCTTTAGGCTTAAGTCATGAAGTCACTGGCCTGTGAGGGACCATTCTTTTGGAATGAGCTGCAGAGACATGAAGCTGGCTTAGCAACTTTACAGGTCAGTCTCCTAAGCAAATATATTCCTCTGTGGTTTTTCTCTGGGTGAAAAAGACATCAAAATACTTTCTGCAAAAGGCTGTCAGCTGTGGTTGGTTTTTTTTCATGGAAGAGTGGCGGAAAAGAGAAAACCTTGAAAATTACTGCAAAAGAGAGGGATTTTTTTTTTTTTAAATTTTTTTTTTTATTTAGCAGCTTGTGAAGTACCTGAGGTGCTTGCTGCTTTCCCATGACACTGTATTGCATTGCTCCTTATGCTTTGTTAGTGTGTTTCTTTGTCCTTTATCTTTACCTAGGTCTGAAAAGAGATGGTGTTTTAACCTTCAGGGCTGTGCAAGGCATATAAAGTTACTGTTAACGCTTTTCCTGGGTTGCAAGCCAGATAGACTCTCTTGACTGATACTTATATATAATCTAAATTAGCACTTTGCTGTAGGGAGAAGCTGATCATCCTTTTTATTCTTCTAGCAATTTGTATTAGGCTGTTGGCCCATCTTAAACCAGATCTTGACCTTTTTCTGGACTCTCCCATTTCTATCCTCTAACCCCTACTTGGCTGTTCACTGTTCTTGGATTATAAACAGTAAGAGCCCTCTGTTTATTCAGTAGGTGTGATGGCCCACTGGTTCACAGCATAGTAATACCAGCTTCCACCCTGCAGCTTGGCTAAAAGCACGTGGGGATGGGAATAGGACAGGGTTCCCTGTCTGCCCTCACCTCCCATCCCATCCTACATGTGACTTATGCAGTAGACTGTCAGAGTTCCTGTTCCTAATGCTCCCATAGTGGGGCTGCATTGTAGCCTGGACTACAGACTCCACAACTTTAATAACATACTTTAATAACACGTCATAGATTTCTGTTTAATTAGGATACATATTTCAATACAATTTTTTTTCCTGCCTATATCTGGGAGATACTCAGTGGCTGTGTGGTTAGGATGTACTTGGTACCTGACAGAGCTCAACAGCATATCTAAAACTGGAGGTGAGAAGGAATAGCAATCATGCCACTCTTTGGCACAACTTTCTAAACTCCCTCCTAAGCGAGGGTTTAGAGCATTCCTTTCTGCCTATATCAAGGAGAAAGCAATCTGCTTCTTACCTTTATTTCCTGCTGATTTTGTTTCTAAACTGTGTCTGTTTTGGAAAATGGAAACTTCTTTACAATGTAGAATGATCAGACATTATATATTGTACTCTTTCTCTGTGTGTGTGCCTGTAAAACTATTCAATTGTGTTGTAACTTGGAATTCTGAATAGTATTCCTTCATTAATATGTTTAGAGAGCTTGTGTTTCACACTGAGTTGTAGTGTACTGCCACAGGAAGGGTTTTATTATTTATTGAATTTCTTCCTGAATAAATATAAAAATCCAACAAAGGAAGTATTACTGTACAGATAGGCAAGTGATTTTCATAATAACTATGCTCACTTCGGGTCACCATTCAGGTCACTCTTTTACTGTTTTTTTTTTTTTCCTGACTTCAAGAATAAAAGATTATTTCAAGAAGCTTTTAAAATAATTTTCTTCATTTCTTTCTCTTATCACTTAGGGCCAATCTGCACACAAGTTGATACCAAGAGCATTGAAAGTATTTTGGTGTTAAGTCTGCTTATAGATTGGTCTTTCCACTTAGCTTTGAAGTCTCTCCTATCCAAAGAAAATTACTACTTATGGCCTGTGAGCAACATATGCATTTGAGCTGGTAATGAACATAACTGGTCTGCAAGTGTCAGCCAGGATAAACCATCTCTTACTCCTTGCAGGAACTGTGGCTGAAATACAGTTCAACACAGAGATTTCTCAGTACAGACTTGACAAGCTTTGTTTTATAACTGCAGGCATTTGAGGGTGCTCTGCTTTTCCCATGAGTGCTGCCTTCTACTTCCTCTTGGGTTGTGTGAGAAGTGTGACGGTCTCCAAAGCCCTTGGGTCTTTCCAAGGCTACCCCAGTGGCAGACTGGGATGGGAGGTGATGCTCCTGGCTCCACAGGTGGACATCCCACAGCTGATAAGAACCATATTCCCTTGAGACTGCACGCATGTTGTTCAGGTGGTCCATTTTCTAAGGTTGCTCTGGCAACCCAGGTATGGATGAGCAAAAAATACGGTTATTTCTTGTTAGACATATTTGGTTGCCTTGGTAACAAGAGAATAATTCATCTGAAATGTAACTGGATAGGATAATTGATATATTTTGAGGGATGCCTACAGGCAATAATAGGGATTTGTCTGCCACCAACCCTTCCACACTTCAGAAAAAATAAGGTTAGGCTCTGAAACAGGAACAAGTGTGTTTTTTATGAGTCTGGATGTAAAGGTAATATTGTTCTTCCTCGTGCCTCTGAGGGATCCTTGATGGACTTCTCTGCAACTTTAGTGCAGATCAAACTGCATCTATGATTTCTTTTGAATATTTATTTTACACAACCCAAAGAGTTTAGAAAACCTCTGAAGTAATGAGCTCCCACTATTGTTTGGTTTCTTTGTTCTATGAATGAAATGCCTTGCAGCAATCTTGGAGGCTCCTGTACAGGAAATTCATATTGACACTAATGACCCATTATTACAGATACTAATGACTGACTACCAGGCCTGAAAGGCATTAAAGCCCCTGGTTGCTAAGCTGGCTCACTGTACCCCAGTCTTCACTGAAAATTTATGAATTTTGATCATCCAGGATTTGATATTTACTTAAATGGCCTCATGTTTTCAACACCTTGTTAACTTTCTTCCAAGCCCTGTGCAGGACACAGTAAGACCTACTTCCCAGTGAGTGAGAGGTTAAAATCTGATCTGTGTTCATCTCCTTCTGCACAAAGGCTGACAGGGAGGGGTGTGAGAATGGCATGGGAAAACAGATGGGAAAAGTGCCTGTGGGAAGACTGAACAGATGACCCTGGGGTCCTGAGACTTGCTGGGTACATGCTGGAGCACAGCTCTGACTTCTTAGCTAGTTAATTTTCCTCTTGTAACACTAACCTTTTCAGCCATGATTTTCCTGCTAAGCTGTTGTGCCCTAGGCTTTTTTCTCTCAGCTGACTCTCCTGTCTGTCCTTCCATGACTGGTGTCTTGTCTTCTCCCTGTAACTTCTTGTGCTCCCAAACAAGATATAAAGCTGACAACTGACTTAAACAAGGAATGTTCAGACAGGTTTTAAGGCTGTTTATGTGAATTCATCAGAAACTTGACAGTTTAATAGCATTTCTGGAATATAATATCAATTATCCCTGACATTTTATTAATTTCACCTTTTTCATTTGGGATATGGAATCTTATACCAAGAAAACTCTCCATTCATTTTAAACTAGCTCTGAATCAGGTAGAGCTCACAAGGATATCTGTTTTCCTGGAGAGGAAAACTATAACTTCTCAAAGTTTCCCAGGAATATAAATTCCAGCAGTGACAGATCACAAGGTCAATATGATTAGAAAAAGGAAGTATTTACTTTACTCTAGCAAGGCTCCAAATGTTGTATGCTTTCACCTTGAGGACCCTAGACGGAAAATGTTTCCAGAAAAAGAAAGTTAAAACCCTAATGAAAGCAGAAATACTTTTCTTTCCCTCAAGACACTGTTTATTGCGTTAGTATACAATCCATCAATGCAGTAAATAGAGTCAATAAATAAGGCAGTCATCTAACCTATTTCAAGATTTTGTGCTAAGGGAAATATGGTTCTCTTTCTAGCACAAGACAAGATCTTTCTTTAGTCACAGACAAGGGCAGCCTGAATGGATAATGTCTGTACTTGAATCATTATAATGAAATTTGCAACTGGTCAGCACTGAAAATCCTTCTAAGTTTATCTGTGCAGCACTATAAACTACATGAGCCTGCAAACTTGTGACTTTCAGAATTCACAAGTAACTTTTCAAGCCATTCAAAAGGTAATATTTCTCTATCAAGGAAAATGTTCAGTTCACTCTGGTTGAACAATTATGAATATTAACTCTGTAAACAAAAGTAATAAAAAAACTATCTCAGTTGAGGAATTCTAATATGAATGCAGTAGATGGTGGCATGTTAGCTCTTGTAACTTCTCTATTATTGTATCTGAGCTATTGCAATCCTACAATAAATAAGCATCTTGGACTTCAATTTTCCTGCAGAAAAACAAAGTACTTTTTTTAAGTTGAGACAATGATCTCAACCTAAAAATACTCAGGGTTTTCCTTGTTTTATCTGGCCATGAAAGATAAAACTCTGTGGAAGTTTACCTTGACTGTTTGCATGGGAATGAAATCTGGAGCATCTTATACAGAAATCATACCCTGAGAAACTACATTGTGATTGCTTGTTGTATAAAACTGAAAAGTACTGTTCTTCCTCCCTCCCTTGGTAATTTCAGAAGAGTTCCTGACATCCACACAGCTGTCCAGCTGCCACAGGGCAGGATCATTTAAAACTAAGTAGCAGTAAACCAAGTTTCAGTTATCTAGGAAAACATTTGACATACTGTCACAGGCTATGTTATGGTCTCCTTCACTACATGTTTGATAAATTTTAATTTGCAAATGGACAGTTCTAACATTACTCTCAATTTATTCTTTCTCTAAAGGAGCATGTAATTGATAATGCTGAGCTGTGTGGTATGCTTAGTTATAACAATATACCTGTTATTTTGTCATTATCTCCCCCATCCAATATATTTGAGAATGATTACAACTTTCTATAACAGCCTCTTACAGAGTATGGAGTTTCCTGGGAAGTTGGTAAGGCTAAAGCTTACAGAAACTTACAGCTTCTTCAAAGGTGAATAGTAGAACAGTTATTTTGAAGTTTGGTTGTACTGTCTGCCTTTCTTATCTCTCACAGTGGAAAAAGCCCCTGACACTCTATGGGGATTCTCTTCAAAGAAAGTGGAACATGATCCACACATGAAATTGTAGCCTTCATTGAATTATTAAAAGTCTGCTGCTTTCTGGCAGCAGGGCCAGAAACCTTCAGTCCTACTCCATATTTTACCTTTCTAAGATTTCTGTCTCTTGCTACAAAATCTACAGCTGACAAAACTCAGTATAGTCTCTGGAAGGACTCCTGAGCACTGTTAAAATTGTATTGCTTTCTTTGATTGCTTTGGAGATGTTGTAAAGGAGGAACAGGGACAAAATTTAAAAAATTACTAAAACGAAGTCAAAGGTGGCAATTTGGAATGAGAAACTCCTCGACTCTTTTCCAGATGCCTTTCAGTGTTTCCATCTTCCCTCTGTAGTTTCCCACTCTGCAGAAGCTGTATGTTTCTTTAGGATCAAGGGAATGGTCTCCATTATTTCCTGGGAACTGGTTTCTGTGCATAAGAGATAGGAGTTCACTTGCACTACAAGGATTTCTTCTACAACACTGCAGAGCAAGAACTGTAGAAAACATCCTGCCCATGGTTTGCCTACTTCTGGAAGTTCAGCTCTGTTTAAAAAGAATATACAGTGTGATGAAATTAGACCCATACTAACTGTATAATTAGGAATGTTGCTCTGGAGGGGAAGTTCTGAATCACTGGAAAGACTATAGCCAGTCAACCAGGTCATGTAAACTCTTCCAACAGCTGATTGAGTTCTGTTTGAATCTTGCTTTTCTTTGTAGTTTTTTATTCCTGCTGAAAGGCTATGCTGGGGCCTTCCTGCTTTTAAGGCTACAGGGATGATCCTCTATCCCAGCTGACCTCTTATGTGTTCTTTTGAAAGTTATTGCAAGTTTATTTAGCTTGTTTTTGTGCTAATGTTTTCTTTTTTTTTTTCATGGCATCTTTTCCTTTGTTTTTTTCTCTTTTTCCCCGGCTGACTGACTGTGTTTTATAGACAGTGTACCTCTTGGTCATCAAGCTGTTAGGCAAAAAAAATGTCATCCCTCTTAGGCAAAATGTGTGCTAGTCCCCAGGATATCTGCTGTGTATTTCCCTGCTCTGTTCAAACGAGGGAGCCAGTTGCAGCATGTCAGGGCTTCCTTCCATCTCCCATCTAAGTTGCCTTCCTATGGAAACTGGGGCATAAAGGAGAGAGAAGGAAGCAAGGCCTCATGTGGCCTTGTCCTCATGTGGAACTGGGAAATAAAGGGGAAGAGTTTACAAGCTAAAGACATGAAGCATGCTTTAAGATCCTGCAGTAAAGCTACAGCTTGATTTTCTTTGAATGATAAGGGGATGGTGATACTGATATATAGCACCTGCTCTATCTGGAGTTCATGGTCTTCAGACACAGAATGGATCAGCTAGATCTCCCTAGTGCTGTGTAAGTAATTTTAATAATTTTTTTGCATCTCCCAAAAAATCTTGCCTAATAGAATCCTCCTCTACAGTCTGACCCTTTCACATCTGAGTTATACTGGTTCAGGAGCCTCTATCCATCTCAGGTTTTCTTCATCTTTGGTTGTTACCAGTAGATCTCTTTAGAACAAGAATGCTTGATGCACACATTAAACCTTGTGCTTGGTACAAATGACATTTTCATCCCATATGTCTCACTCCAGTTTTTAATGTCCTTCAGCTTTTTTCAGTGATCTTCCTCTGTGTTAGAACCTTTATGTTCTGAGACAACAGCAAATTTTAATGCTGCAAACACATTTTTGCACCGTATTCAATTTTAAAAAAAAAAGAATCAAACTTATTCTAAGAAAAAGTAATGAGACATTACCTATTAATTACCCTTCATCTCTAGGCTTCTAATTTTGCTGTAATCTCCCCTTTAGCTAGTTCTTCTCCTAATTTATAATCTAACTTTATATTAATCTTTAGTTTCTGACTGGATGATTCCTCTCTCATGCCACATCATTAAGTATTTTTACCAGTGTCCTGGTATATTGAATCAGCTGCCTCTCCTCAGCCCTTAATAATTATTTACTTTCATGTTTAGTCTTGCTTGTTCTACTTTTAGCAAACCTGTGCAGCATTTCTTTCCACTTCCTTCCATGTCTTTAATTATTCTTTCCATCAAAGTTTGCTATAAAAAATTGTGTACAATTGTGGTCAGACTTATGATCCTGTATTATGTTTCTTCCTCTTTGCTGTTCTCTGACCTCTTGGAAGATTTGACAATGAATTTATGGAGCAGACCTGCAACTTCAGAATCTTTCTTTTTGAGGCTTGAAAATAACCCAGACTTTTGCAAGTTGGGATGGATGGAGGCCTTCAACCTCTTTCTGCTCTAACACAGTACTTGTGGTTCTTGTTTTTGTCCTGTTTAGCCATTCTTCCCATACATCCCCACTCAATAGTTCCAATATGCTTGAGTTAACTGACATAAAAGCACTTGGGTTTTGGTCTAAACTGTGGTTGTTTTTTAATATCTATCCTATTCTGCCACAATTTCAGTTCCCATCTGTACTTTATTTTTTTTTTATATTCTTGAGCATTTCATTGCTACCTTTTGGAATGTCTGTGCACGGCCTAATCCTGTTTGACTTCCAATAAAATTGCTAGCAAAATTATTCCCATAAGGTTTTGACGTCAGTAATTTTCAGATTTTACCTCTTAAAATGCCTCTCAAAAGAAAAAACATGGTATCAAAACAGCACTTGTTTGTTTCTGGTCAAAAAGATACCACATCAGATCACTGAGTTTTGTCTTCTTAGATGTTGTGTTGGAAGTGGTAATATGTTGAGTGTTTCTCTTCCCTTCCCTGAACTTTTGGAGAATTCTTTGCACAGCTCATAGATATTTTCAGAGTGATCTCCAGCATTTTGTAAAAGGGATAGAGAGGAGGAAAATGTAATAAACAGGATTTTTTTGGGGGGTTGTTTGTGTTTCTTTGCCTAGTATCAATTGTGGCACAAATCACAAACCTTTAAACCTTAAATAAAGAAGAAAAGGTATAGTCAACTTCATTGGTAGATTTTTGCTATATGTATTCTGGTTCACTATATATTCAAATGATTTTCCAGGTACCTTTATTCTGATTTTTAATGCAAAACCAACTAAACAGAGGAGAAAAACTAAGGGCATGATTTTTTTCTTAAATCACAGCTAAAGCAAGATTGACACGTTGTTTGAGATGGAGAGAACAGCAGGAAGAGAGACATGACAGTCATGAGGCTTACCTGATCAGTTTGGGAACAAAAGCTTTTTACTTGGTCTCAATCCATCTTACTCCAGTTTGGGACTTTGAAGACTATGAAATGGCAAAGTTTTCCCAGGATAAGAAAATTTTCTGCTCACTTCTAGTTATCTTATTTGCACCTATATCCAAGCCCTAGAATTTAAGACTGAGATAATTTTGAGGCTATGGTTCCTTGTTTTACGTCTATTACCCAAGAACATCTGCTGAGGTTGGTTGAGGTTGAGTTAATTTTCTCTACAGCACCGATGTGGGGCTGTGCTTTGGATTTGTGCTGGAACCAGTGTTGGTAGTTCAGGGGTGTTTTTGTTACTGCTAAGCAGTGCTTACACAGAGTCACGGCCTTTTCTGCTTCTCACACCACCCAGCAGTGAGAAGGGTGGGGATGCACAAAAGGCTGGGAGGGGATGCAGCCAGGACAGCTGACCTTAACTGACCCCAGGGATATTCCATACCATATGGCCTCATGCTTGGCAATAGAACTGTGGGGGGAAGGTTGTCAGGAGGCCACTGCTCAGGGACTGAGTGCACACTGATTGGTGGTGAGCAGTTTGTTTTCATTGGCATCACTTGTCTGTCTTGGGTTTTATTTCTCTCTCCTTGTTATTTTCTCTTATGTGACAGTTTTGAATTATATTATTTTCAAAATTTTATTTCAATTATTAAACTATTTTTTATCACAATGCATGAGTTTTTTTACTTTAACCCTTCCAATTCTCTTCCTCCCATCCCATGGGGGGAGCGGCTGTATGGTGCTCAGCTGCCATATGGGGTTAGAACATGTCAGCCTGTGGCACAGTCCAGAGGGACCTGTGAAGACAGACACAGGAGGAAAAAGAAGCAATCCCTACCCAAAGACCTCAGGAATGATTGAGGGAAGATTTCTTGAGTAATGTGTTTAAATGCAGTTTTGGGATAGATAAACAGACACACATGCTGGAGTGGTGCATAAATTACCACTCAGGCTTACTTTCTGCAAAACGGCAGATTTTTATTTATATCAATAACAATCAGTCAGATAGCTGGTGAAATGAATGCCAGAGCTAAGATGATGTTTATATAATTTTTGCCCCAAAATGATATAAACAGGCCAAGGTGCTGTGGGGCCAGGAGTAGGGGGGCTCACCATGGTGGGGTGACAGGGCAGGGACAGGCAGCCCTGGACACTGGGCACATCCCTGGGGATGGGCCTGGCTGGGATGTGAGCTGGGCTCAGCAGGGCCCTGGCCCAGCAAGGCTGGAAGGAGCTGGGGATCAGCAGCTCCAAGGGGCCGAGTGGGGTTCTGAGCCATGGGTGGGGTGTGGGGAGCCCCATGCTGGGCAGGGACACTCAGGCTCGTCAGTGCCCTCAGAGCTGTCAGGGACAATGGTCCTGCTTGTGTGACCATCTTAGGCACGCTTATTTGAATATAGCATTCAGACAGGTACTGTCTGTTTGAAATAAAAAGTAAAATTGGGTCTATTCAGCCTTATAAATGTTATTCATGTAGTGTAGCCATCAGAATTTGGTGTAGTTTCCTGACCTCAGAGTGATTTAGCACTTAGACTCATCTAGGTTCAGAAGCTCACATGAAAAGACTATGATCTGTGGTAAAAGCTATTAACAATTTAAATGGAATATAATCAGGATTTGGACACAATGTCGTGGGAGTATCAGTGAGACAAGCTCCCATTACAGAAGTCTGTATTTAATGTTGTAAGGGACTTAGAAATATGTTATTCTAAAACTGAACATAAGAGCTATATAGTTCAAACAAAATTATTTTCCTAGCTTATAAGGATCCCCAATTTCATGAAATTTAGACTTATTTTATTATAGTTTTTGATCTTTCAAGAAAAAAGTTAAGAGAATGAGAATTCTTTTGCTTTCTCTTCTTGATACACTTGATCTTGCTTAGCTTTGAGTTAAAACTGTGACATTCAATTAGGTACTGAAAATGTACTCATTGATTTGACACAGACAGAAAAAAATATGAATAATTTCACATAAAAATACAATTTCTGCAGGATTTCAAGTCCCCACTTAATACTATAAAGCAGTCTTTTTTCTTCTGTCCCTCTCCTGCAAAGATTTTGATGGGAAAATTCCCTTATTAATACCTGTAAATATAGGTATTAAACACAGCCAGAGGAGGGAGTCTCTAATTGTTCTATGAACACAATGAAAACCTGTTGGGAATTACAGCAAAGTGAGAAACTTTTCAATTAAATAAAAAGGCAAGCAATCAGAGTCCTTTGTTGATTCCTATAGCATTTAATGGAAAAGCCCTCTATCTAAGCACATTTATCATAATAATATTTTTCAGTGACTCAGTGCCATGTCTCTGTGAAATCCAACCCATGAAATACTTGCAGTTGGTGGTGCAAATACTGCCTATACTGCCAAAAACCTCTCCTGCCTTCAGACCAGGGCCTGCCTCCTTCCCATGTCACAGCAGAGTAGTGCTGGTCCTTTTCAACTCAGGTTTGCTTTGCTTCTCCCCTCCTTTTGTCTTCCTTTCTGCCCTTTTCCCTCTTCCAGGCCTGTCCTGATCACACCTCCTGTTGCTTACTTTACCTGTTGCCTAACAGTCACTGCAGCTGTTGATTCCTCTTTGAGGCTTTACCCAGTCTCTCTGTGTGCTGCTAAATATAACATTTGAGCAAAATATTACTTTAAATAACAAACATCAGAGTAATTCAGAGTGTATGTATATTTTCTGACTGTTGCAGCATTCTGAATCTTCAAATTGCTACACCCATACAACCCTACATCATGTTTCTTTCTCCTTCAGCTTCCCGAGTCTGGGTAGAAAACTCACAAAAATATAAAATAAAAAAGTTAGAAAAGTCTGAAATCTTAGAATAGTCTGAAGTCTTTCAGAACAGTCTGAAAACATTGCCTATAGGTTTGAAATTTTTCCTCTCTGCATACGGCTTGCAGTGGCTAAATGCTTAAACCCCCTCTGTTTTCTTATTTTGTTAAAAAAAACATTCATAATTATCTTAACGTATATAATCATGATTCACTGAGCAGCAGATGAACAGCAGCCTTCTACAAACTGGCTAAAAGGAGTCCTTCAGTCCTTCCTCACAACACATGAATGACTTCCATCAAGGATGAACAATTCCACCTTAACAGTGTCTTAATCCTTAGTTTATCCAAAGATGTAACAACTATTATTAAGGGACTGGTGTTGAAAGGGGATTATAATCTTTACCAGTGAAGTCATGTTTTTGCCTTCATTTTGGTCTACACTTTCCACACTGATGAGTTGTTTTAATAGCAATTTGTATTTGATTACTGCCTGGGTCTGGTCAAAACCTTAGCATGCAGTGAAAATTTTGTGCAAAGATTCCCTCCATCTGCTCCTGAATACTTCCCATTTTCTATTTGACTGGCAGTATTTTCCAGGGTTTCTTCTTGCACGTAAGAGATATGAGAGGAAAAACAGCTCCCAAAACTTCCAGAGGAAGTGTTCATTTAACACTTGTTCATTTTGAGATTACAGGTGCCTGTTTAACTTCCACCACACGTGGTTTTAATTTCCTTTAGTTTGTTTTAAGGGACATATCCAAGACATAATGTTCAAATCCAGACCTTGGATCTTTCCAGAAATTGCAGCTCAGTGTTTTGCTTTATTCCATTGCTGAAACAAAATACTATTTTCCTGAATAACATGTGAATAAGGGCCCTAAGGATTAGATATCAAATCAATAGCATCAAAAGCATGCAGTCCAGCTAAGTGGTAGTTTTACTTAATTATATTTTTTTTCCCTTTCTTTCATTTTTTCACATCATATCTCAAATAAGCAGGTATGAACTGGTTCTCAAATGCAAATCTCTTCCAGCTGCTGTAGATAATCAGGCTTCAGATAAAAATCATGACACTTCTCATTTTTATCCTCTGAAACTGTCATCTGATCTTCATGTGCTTAAAATTCAAAATTCCGCGCCTTCCAAAGGTCCAGTTGGATGTTCTCAGTCTGTTGCAAGTGTTGCAAGCCTTTCACTGTAGGTTGATTATGACCATTTTGCTCAGCTGGTGGCAAATATCAATTAGTGCACACTTTTCCCCAGGTGATATGCCTCTTGAATGTAAATGAAAGGAAGAAAATAGGCATTAAAATTTCACTCATTCCTCTTCTGAAAGCATTGTATGGACATGTTTGTGTCATGCAGGCATGAACTGCACTGTCTGTTTCTCAGAACTCACTAGAATTACCTTAGCATGCTGTACTGCAGACAAAGCTTTTCAGTGTTCAGTTCTCACTGAAGTGTTTTTCCTTCCTTGGCCACCAGCCACAGATTAATAGCCTGCAAGCAAGCATGCTCTCAAAAATGTCAAATTTAATTGAAAAAGGAAATCAGAAAATAAAAAGTCGTCTGGCATGTCTCCTCTAGGTCCCACTCTTAAGAGAATGAGGTTTCTCTGTTTCATTGAGCAGCTGTCCCCACTGCAGCTTCTATCTGGAGTGCCTGGGACACGATCCAGCCGTGGTGACATCAGAGGAACACAAAATCGAGGTTCACTTCTGGCTCACAGGCTGCACAGAGCAACAACAGGCCTTTTGTCACCTCCTTCTCCTCCATGCATTGGCAATAAGCTGAAGAAAAGCAATAGCATGAGCATGGCTAAGGACAGTGGGCTGCCATCTGCACCTTGCTATTTCTACACCCACCGCTGTGCATCCCAGGGGGGTCGGAATGGAAGGTGCAGAGCTCTTCAAGGAGACTGGATAAATAAGTGGGCCAAAAGATTTTCCTAATAAGGAATTAAGCAGAAAGCATTTGGTTGAGAGCCTTCTGGTTTGCTGTGCTTTGTGTGAATCAAAGGGAATTGTGGAAGAGCTGGATGTCTGTCAGGGCATGTTAGGAATCTGAGAAAGTGATGACCCCAGCTCACCACATAACTGAGAGCTGGGAGGTGCCAGTCCCCCGGTCTACAGAATTGCCTGCCTGGTCAGTTTTACTATGTGCCTCTGAAACTGGTAGGGATGTCTAAACCACAATCCCATTCTTGTGTGATTTTACTGAAAAGCAGAACACTGAGGTTTTGGCTCAAGCTCATGCTGAGAAAAAACTGTTGAAGCAAAGCATCCTGTCTAGGAAGCAGCTGTTTATAGCTGTTGTGAATGTGCACCCGTCCCAAACACCCCATGTTTGATAGATAGCATGAGCCCTCAGTTTTCAAAGCTTTCCAATGCTTTTCTTTGGCTTTGAGACTGGCAGACTAAAGAAATCTTGTATCTTACAGGAAGAAGATTTGTGGTTATGGGAACTTGCTGTTATGGAAATAGTACCTTGAGAGGAGAGTGCCACCCTGTCCTGGGAGGGTCTCTTCAGCTGGGCATTTGTCTGGCTGCTGTATTTGGATGCCAGCAGAATCCAAGTGATCCCCATTTCTGGCCTAGGGGTAGAAAACTGTTTTGATCTAGAAAGCATCATAGTGTTGATGATTATCCATTCAGAGGGCGCACACACACAAGGCATTTCAGCGTTGGGTTTTTGCCTGTGACATCTGAAAGAATTCTTACCATTTCCCTTCTGTGTTTTATCTTGGAGGAGGTAAAATGCAGCACAGAAACAGTTGCAGCCAAGTTAAAAAACCAGAGTTCTCAGTGCAGTGCTGTGTGCAGCGAGTCCTCAGTATTCATGTGTCATAGACCTTTTCATGCCTTCACACAGTGCTACAAAACTGCAGAAGACAAATTTATAGCAGGAGCCATTATTAGAACTTATTACTTACCTGTTTACTATTGAGTATGTTGTGCAGTACAGATAAACTTCTAAAACACTGAGACTTGTGCATGTGGGGAATTAATCAAGAAAAGTGTTTATTTCCTTAGAGACTTTTAAGTATATATATATATATTTTGCAGCTCCATAATCTGATAGCTGTTCTCCGTAAAGAGATAAAAACACTTGGTACAGACAAATGAGGTCACTCTTAAGTAATGCAGTCAGAGATGTAGTCTAAATTTTCCTCATGATTTCCATGGTTTGGCTCTGTTCCAGACAGACTCTTCCCCAGGCAGGCCTATGGGAGAGTGAAAGACTATTTCTACTGAGAACCAAAACTGGAGAGGTAGGGAGGGTCCTCAGCAAGTAGCCTTAGGACTTTCTCCAGTGCTGTCTATAGCAAGAGACTTGCCTTGTCAGGAAACAGGGGTTGTAGGACATTTTTGGTAGATGGAAGAGTGCCACAAGAGAAATAAGGTGCTCACCCATGTTCTGTGTTCTCCAGGTGGAGGGCTAGGCTGCTCCCCCCAAAATACCCTCTTCCTTTAAGACTGGAGGCTGTGCTGATTAGTGACTAGAATAACAATAGGTATAATGAAGATCTCTTCACAACTCTTGTTACTCATTTACCTTGGGCTAATTGCCTCACCTTCCTTAATCCTGAATTTCCTAACCTGTAAATTGTCAACAGTCGTATCTGTGACTTTACAAAGTTAAGCAATAAAAACTGAGTAATATCCATGAGACTAGTCTAGAACTGCCATCCTGTAGATGGGGTAGTGTTTTCCCAAGCATGCCAAACAGCTGCAGCCTGTAATGGATTGCTTTTTTTCGTTCGTTTCCGTGTGTAACATTTCTTCAAGAAGAAGTAGGTTTGCAATGTTCTCTTTTGTTTAGCTCTGAATGTTCAAGCCTCTTTGTAGGTGTTACTCCTCTCTGGCTCAAGGGCAGTATGCTGAGTGTTGCTAGGAAAATCAGGCTTCTGCTTTTTATTTTTGTTATAACAGTTTAAGGCAGTTGGTCTCCAGGTTTCTTTTGTGAGAACAGGAATCAGACTGCGCCAGCAACACTTGTGATGCAACATTTTTTCATAGACAGAGAGAACCTGGTGCAGACTCCCAAGCAGCTGTCATTCATGGAAAGCTGTACATTTCCAATCACTTCTAAGAAATTCTGTATTCCTATCAAAGCAAACAATGCAGACAACATTCAGCTTTAGTCTCTTCATACTGGGGGGAAGCTTAAGTCTACACTAACAAAATTAGCATCACTTTTACAGAGGTTTGTTGGAAAGGGTGGGAATACTATCTTCAGTAAAATAATCATCCATCTTAAAGTAGAACGAGATAGAAGTTGGAAATCAGCACCCAAATGCTACAAAAGACGAGTAAAACCAGGCTCCTAGAAAATACTATGTATTTTCAAAATTACGCTGAGGGAAATTTACTGCCTACAGAAAATTTTCAATTTGAATGATTTCATACAGGCCATGAGAACAATCTTCAGACATTTATAGAGAAACACCAGTATGCAATCTCTTCACAGATTGGGGAATAACTAAATAAAATTAATTTACATGACCTACCTCCTTTAAATGTTAAGTACCCTAAAATTAATTTGCAGTCCAGCTCAACATTGGGTTTGTAAAGAATCTGTGACTGATTCTAAATGGATGAAAGTAGTTACCTGAAACTAGTAATGGTTTCCTACTGGATGGGGAATGCAGCTGACTGAGACAGTGGGGGATCTCCCTCCTGTTAACCAGCTGACAGCTGTAGAAACAGATGCAGTTTCAAGGTATCATTTCAAGAGATAATATGATTATGAGTCAGGACAACATTTTGTGGTCAGCAAGTGCACGGATACATCTGTGTGTTTGGGATTGTGGGACACAGTGAAATCGACCTCTGAAGAAACAGGTCTGAGTCAGTAGGTGCTGCTGAGGGTATGAGTTGTAAGGAGCATTTTAGTGTGAGCCCTCTCAATTATCAAGCAAAAATCTCCTAAGATTTCCTTCAAGTTGCAATTAATACTGTTTTTTATCAGTATGTTGGACACATAAGGATTCGAAATCTCTTTCAAAATTGCTGGTTACAGTAATAGCTACTTTCTTTTTTAATTATTGGAGAAATAACAAATTAACTTATCTTGCAGCTCTCTAATAAGGAAGTACAAGCTGTCTTTGAAGTACTAGCAACCCTGTTGTTCCTGTGTTATTCTGGCACATGTAAATGATCTCTCTCCAAACTTTAAGCCATCAGGTTTATCAAGCAAATCAGCAAATAAGTCAAAGTACAACTCTAAAACTGAAGCAGCCTTGTCTGCAATGCAGGAAATAGAATTCTGCTGCTATTTTATGGCATGTGGGGCTATCCAAAATCAACCTTCATCCAAATCAGATAAGTTTTACCAATAGCTCAACTAATAGTAAATTATGGACAAAGGTAAATATACATGAAAGTAGAGGAAGAGGTCCCGGATTTCAAATCTAATGTGCTTCTGCTGTAACATGTTCCAGTCTGAAAAAGAAGTTTGCCAAAAGAACTGAATGTTTTAAATTCTACCACATTGCTCTATAACCCAAATGGAAATGTTATTTACAAATCTTCAGGTATTCCTAGGGGAGAAAGTGTTCTTCCTACTAAAGTGGAATAATGAATGAAAGCAAGGATAAATTATGTTCTTCCAAAAAAGTCTGAATCCTTGTCTACGTGGAATGGTTTTGCCTTTTTTTTTTTTTTTTAAATTACATTTATGCTCTTTTTTTTTCCTGTGATGACATTGCTAGCTTTAAAGAGTCTGTCCACTTTGTTTACATTGGGTTAGTTCCCAAAGAATAAGAGAGAAATCCATAGAGTCCCAGACTTTCTCAAAATACTTGTGTACCATTCTGGTTGCAACATCCATCCAATTTTGCGTTTTGGGATGTTTTCTGTTCTTGGATTTCTACAGAATCTGCTGTATTTTTCAATCTCAGGGTCAAATTTGAAGGCTCTGTGATTCCTCTGACACCATCTCATTGTGCATGTGGTTTTAATGATTTCACCACCAATTTCATGTTGCCTGGAGGCACCGCTGACCACTGTAAATCAGATAGCTATTACTACAAACTGGGTAAGCATTCATACTCTTTCAGGATGGGTGATGGTCCTTCTAACAAAGTATCCTTCCCCAGCATTCTAAAAGGTTTTCATACTCATACATTCTTTCTTCTTTTGCTCAAGTAGTGTGGATGACAAACACAGGGCCTGCAAAATGACAGTAACCAGAAGAGGCTGTGAAACAGCAGGATCTGGAGGGCCCTTTGGCTGAGTGCAGGTCACCCACGAGTGTCTGTAGCACAAGGCCAGCTCAGGTTCCCTTTCAGTAGAGGGGGTTGTCTGTCATCACCTAATTGTTACTCCTGAGAGCTATTTGCTGGTTTCAGACCAGTTTATTGATATTTTTTTGAAGTGTGAGGGCTGTAGTCACTGGTGATAATGCTATTTAAAACAGTCCTCTGCCCTCATTTTTCTAACACCAAGTGCTACAAAGGAGATGAAGCGACAGATTTGCAGGACTGTGATTCCAGTGAAACACAGAGGTCACAGATGGGACCTGGTTACAGACCCTCCAGTGTATTCAAGTGCTTAACTCCCACTGAAGTTGTCTGCTTATTTGTTCTTATGAAATTCCAGAGCATAATCTAAAATTAAACTTCTGATTTTGTCTGTAGGGGAAGTTAATTAGCAAATCTCAACTTGCCCACCAATATCACTTTCATTCGGTGTTAAGAGCAAGTTTAGCACTCAAGTCTCTTGTTTTTTCATAGCAAACAGTCTCTGCTTATTATCATATTAAAGGAATGCCACTGGTTAAATCAAGCAATGAATATAAATAGCTGTATTACTGCCATCAGGCGTCAGTGTTTATTTAGTGGATGTGAATCATGCGTGCCTCTTTGATGTGGCTTTGACTGAGCCAGTGCTGTTTTCATACAAAAAAGGTTATTTGCAAACACTGCAAGAGTATGTATATATTAAACATGGAACTAATCAATATGGAAGGGCCTTTGCTACTTTGACAACCCTGTGTGTTGCCACAGTGTCTTTAAGTGTTTTGAATTTCTCTGTGAGTACCTGGGTCCCTGAAGACACTCGGAGCTCTTTTCTTTGGACTAGAGAAGATGATGATTGAAATCTGGGCCCCACTGAAATCAGTGGCCATATCATTCTCAGGTCCCTGTGAAGGGCACATATCTGGTAGCAGGGAGGACAAAAATAATCAAGGACAACGCTGATTTATTTGTGGACTGGTTTGATTACAGTGCATGCAGGAGAGTATTTGAAAGAGAAATTTGTTTGTGCACAATCAGATAAGCAGATAGACTCAGACCTACTTGTGCTCATTACTCACACTGAACTTTTTATTACTTTTTGCTAAAGCAAAGCTATTGAATTTTAAAACTGAACCCACATGCCTTCCCTTCAACAAACTGTATGCAGACTATTGTGTGCATTGGAAAAGTAAATGATAACCCATAGGTACTGCCAAAGTAATGTTATCGCAGTCATTGTGATAAACAACTTAGAATGAGACTCATTCTGATGCCAAACATTAACCTGGGCAAAATAGCTGACAGGAATGGTGTTTATTCAATCATGGGTCATGACTGACCTCAAATGCTCTCTGCTGAGGGAACCAGGGATGACAAATAAGTGGAAAATTTGTAGAAATGCCCAAACCGTTAGGTGATTTCTGAGTCCAAAATGTGCATCCATCCCTCCCTCACTTTGTTACTTCTACTATAATGCAAGGTCATACATAAGTTTTAGGATTAAAAGGAAAGCTGGATCTCAAGGGTTTGGGAAAATTTGGTCTACACTCCTAAATTTGTAGCAAAGTTGGATTAGTTTTGCATCATTTGGGATTTCTTTTTTATGACAATGTCATTTTGAATGTTAATCTTCCCTACATTTATAGGGTGCTTGCATAATAGGTGTTGCAGAAAATGAGTTTTAAAATAATTTGGAATTATTACTGTACTAGGAAAGCATAGTGGACCAGTGAAATTTCCCTTTCAGTCTTCATATTTTGTAATCATGTGAATTACGCTTTATCTAAACTAAGGAAATGGGTGTGAATTTTAGAGATAGAATGGTGATCAATTTGAACAGTGAAAAAGGAGAGTTTTGATGTGTTTTTTGTAAAGATCATATGCTCTTCATGGTAATGTTTTGATGTTCTCTTGACTGACTGTGCATTATTATATCAGAGTTTTTGTCAAAGAAATCCAGCCTGAAAGGAATGACCCCAAAAACCCAGAGAAAAGTCCTTTAAGGAGAGGCAGAGATACAATTACGTGGGAATACCTTCCATCTGGCCTCTTCAGATTGGACTAATTTATTCATCTTTGAGTTGTTGGAGTGAGTCCAGAGAAAGGCAACAAAGCTGGTGAAGGCTCTGGAGCACATGTTCTGTGAGGAGAGGCTGAGGGAGCTGGGGTTGTTTAGCCTGGAGAAGAGGAGGCTCTGGGGGTGACCTTATCCCTCTCTACAGCCCCCTGAAAGGAGGCTGTAACCAGGTGGGGGTCAGTCTCCCAGGAAGGGACAGGACAAGAGGAAATGGCCTCAAGCTGTGCCAGGAGAGGTTCAGGTTGGACATCAGGAGGAATTTCTTCACTGAAAGGGTGGTCAGACATTGGAATGGGTGGTCCAATGATGTGGTGGAGTCACCACCCCTGGAGGTGTTCAAGAAACAACTGGATGTGGCACTTACTGCTGTGGTTTAATTCACAAGGTCAAAGTCCAAGCTTGGAGGTCTTTTCCAACCTAAATGATTCTGGTCCAGAAATGAGAGCTACCAAGGCTTGAATAGAGTGACCAGATCTCACTTATTTTAAGTTCTTAATTTCATTCGCTGTTACATGAGTAAAGGGAAGGTGGCTCAATCAACCCTTTGTTTTATTGTCCCACTCAAAGCAATGTAGGTATTGACTGAAGCTGCTTTTCTCTGCACAACTCAGCCTCAAGAAATGTAATATTTTAACATAAACTTAGCCAAAGCTTTAAGGTATGCATGGAACTGCATAACTTAAATCAGAATCATGGCTGTGACTTCATGGTGGGAATTTAGCCTGTTTACACACACACACACACATATATATATAGGTACATATATATACTTACATATATATATGACCTTACCTCAGGCTTCTGCTTCTTGCATCTTTACCTCTCTAAGAAAAAGGCATACACGGAAGAACATTTCTAAAAAAATGTTGAATTAATAGATATATAGTTTTTTAATCTGTGTTAGTGAACTGTTTCACTGACTGTAGAGATTACAGTGTCTCAAATTGTGTAAATACCTCCTCACCCTGATAATAGCCTACTGCTGTGCCTTGCAGCTGAGTGTGCAGGCAGTACTATATGTGTACAAGAGTATACAGTTCTATACTGCTGTACCAATTGTGAGAAAAAGGTTCTACAAAGTCAATTTTTCTCAAGACCTTTTGGCATCAAAAGATTTATCTACAGTTTGTTCACTTAGTCAAAAGCTTTTTCTGATTAAGAAAACAAATATTCAGTTTTGAGTATTTGTTTTAGTCATCATTATGGTGGATTCCTTCCAGAGCTTTCCACCATGGTACTGAAGTTCAGAGTACTGCCCTAATGAACCCTTTAACAAGTGAAGCTGGTACAAAAGGTACCCTAAGTAACAGCCTTTTTCCTACATTAGCCTCAATGAACAAACCAGTGATATTGTGAAAGATATCCTCACCCTTTGCCCCCAGCACTGTGACAGCCCCTCCATGTGCTTTGGCAGCAGCTTCAGCAGGATCTCAGCTCAGAGAAACTGTGGGGTATGTGATGCAATGAGAGCACATTTGTACTTGGGCAATGAGCCTGCTCACCTTGCCCCAGTTCAGGTGCAGAGCCAAGTATTCCATAACATCATTAAACAAACAGCAGAAACTGTTGGACACACAGAGAAATATTTGCTAAATTACAGAATCTTATCAGAGGGAATGTGTTCTTGCTGTTTGTTGGTGGAACTTTCCAGGAACTGGAGATACATAGGGTCAGAAATTCCTGGCAGCTTCAGAGCAGCTGAGTGCACCCTCCGTGTCTATTTGAAACCAGAGATCACATGCTCTCTTGCTCGCTCTCTCCATTCTGTTTCACTTCTCTATCAGCTCTAAGATGTGGAAAAGATACATAACTTTCATTTCTATCCATGCCTAAAGTTTTTTTGGCAATGCTTTTTATTAAAAAAATACATGATGCCTTGTCTCATGATGGCCAGTAGAAGTCATCCTGATCCTGTTGAAAATTAGATCCTCTTTACAAAACTTTTACAATCTTCTCAAGAGGACCAGATTATTTAGATGGGAATGTAGATAATATGGATTACCACGGCCCCAGCTCTACAACATATAATGTGTAAGGAAATAGCTATCTGAAATTGTGTCTTAGAATCTACAGACAGCAATTCCTTCAGGAATTAACAACCTAGTTTGACAATTTTTTTTTTAGTAGAATTAGCCTACTTTTCTAACTTGAAAATGCTCAGTAGATTTTGAACTGGCTAGCCACTTTGAATGGAGAAGTGGACAACTTTTAAGATTATTAAAGTCCAAGTGAGTCTTATTGATACACCTTCAGGAGAAAATATTGCAATATGAGTTTAATGGTATTCTACACCAAAGAATTCATCTGTATGAAGGATCTGATGAGTACTCAGGGCAAAATCTGAAGGCAAATATTAGACACAGTGAACTCGAGTCAGGAGCATCTGCACCACAGAAGTCAAACTCCACCTTTTGTGCTGCTTGTAGAGCTCCTTGTCATTACACACGTAATGAGTAAATATGATAGGAAGCTTGTGTGTGACTTCAGCATTATGTTTCCTCATTACCAGAGCATTTCATTTCCTGATAAGTGAAATGCTTGGTTAAAGAAGAGCTTAAAAAAACTGTATTTCAAGCTGAGCACACACCACACTCATTAAATTGGCACTCAGGTCCCATCCCATAAAAAATTTCTGAATCTATGGGTCTCTACACACATACATAGCTCTGTCTTGCCATTCTTTATTGAAGGATTACAATTCAACCAGGTAACTAGGCCCTGTATAAGGAGTCTATTGAGACAGTGGAAGTTTCAGATAACACAATATTGTCATATTTTATTTGGCTAGCTGAATATGGAATCAATTATTTTTGGGCAGGGTAGTTCTCTTATAAGAGTTTCTATCACTAAACCATTTAGTTCTGCTATTGCATTAATTCTCCTGAATAACCAGCATTTTGATTATTTATTTCTGAGTGCTTTAGGTACAGTTCTCAGGAAAAAAATGAATGAAAATATCTTGTTGTGTGTAGGTATTTAGTAAAAGAAAAACCAAAGATTTCTCATTTGATTGTTTTTTAAAAGGTGCGTCTTTTTTTTTTTTTTTTACTTTGCTGTTGCAAGTTAAGTTCTTGGTGCTTTCAGCATAAGTGTGGATGCCTCTTAAATGTTTAGCATGTGTTTGCTCATGGCTTTTTGATAATGTGATTTCCTTGTATCAGCCTCTACTCACTGCCATGTCTCGGGCCCGGTCCCAGACTGAGGAACATTCAGAAATATCATAATGCCTCACACCAATAGTTAATCTCCTGCAATGGATATGGTTATATGATTGTTTCTATCTGGTTTCTGCTCCAGTGAAGACAAACCAGTCTTTATTTCAAGAAATTATTCATGTGGGAACTAGCCTCAGACTGCAGTTATTCAAACTTTCCTGGAGTGGTTTGCTAATACTGTATGGAAGAAAGTGCTGGAATGCTGCTGGCTGTAAGCAGTCTTGCTGCTACAGATTTTAGCACAATATTCTGACAATAAATTAGCCCTTTTACCTTAATTAGACCTGAGGACTGCTCAAAATACATACCATGTTTTAAGGGATGTTCTTGCTACAGCTAAGCAGAGACATCCCCAAACCCTGTTCTGCTTTTGCAGGAATAAAGCAGGGATAGGCTCTGTCTTTGTAACTGTGAAGCTGCCTGCCTCCCTGCCTGCCTCCCTGCCTCGGTCTTCCACTGATCTGGAACTTCCCACGCTCTCCCCTGCAGGCACAGTCGAACCTGAAGAGGGCAACAATTGTCACAGTTCTGAAGTCATGGTTATTTGCCTCAGCACAATTTATATGTTTTAATCTTGTGGCTGGTTCTCATGTTCATGAGCTTGAGGTCCTGAAGCCCAACTCTTTGGCTGCTGTGTCTGGGTATTTAGCAACTGTTGGATATGTTATATAGATGCATCTGGGTTTGGATGGATATGGGTGCTATTGATAGTGATGAGAATGGTTCTGTCATGAGGTGTGACAGGGAGAGAGATGCAGATAGAGTTGTCTATTACCACCAACTGCTTCTCGGTTTTGTCACACATTGTGTCTCCTAATGTTGCAATGAGTAAAAAGGGAAAAACCTCAAACCAACAGGATATTCAGTTCTGCAGAATCATGATGCCAAATCTACAGGAAAATCTGTGAATGAATGCATGCATGCATGAATGAATGAATGAATTTATTTGTGGACTTTATTGTTGTGAGGAGTTGAGCTGTATTTTGTGGCTTGAGATGCCTTCAGGTGTAAATCAATCTAGACCAGAGTCTAGCATAGTGAATATTTACTGGAAATGAAGGGTTACTCATGGACTCGAGGTTGGAGTTGAAGGGTTAAATTTGGGTTATGTACACAACACTCTTTCTATTTTAAATGGCCGTTTTCCTTGGGAAATAAAATTCCATTTATTTCACCATGAGATATTCTGGGAGACACACAAGACCAAAAAAAAAAGAGTAATGGGTAAAATATTTTATCTATTTCTCATTCATTTTTTCTTCCTAATGTTTATTATCTTTTTTTATGCTTCTTTCCTCTTGCCATTCTTTTTCTTGTCAGGCCCAGTTCGTTAATTTCCATTAACATTTCCTTTAACTGATTTTCCTTTTTTTTTAAACTGAAGTTACACTTCAGTCACCTCAAAGTAGCATGTCCTTTTCCAGGCTCTGGGCTCCCTTTCTTCCGTTCTGAAGGTCCATTTCATTCTACTCTCTCTCTCTACCTTGCTCTCATATTTACTACTGTTCCATCTTTTGATTAAAATTCCAACACTTACCTTTCATGCCCTTGCTATAACACTCTTCCAGTGCTCTTCTCCCTGATTCCCTCATTCTTTCTTTCATCTCAGTTTTCTTCAGAGCAGGATGTTCTTTTTCTCTTACCTTTGCATCTAGAAAAAAAAAATTACAGGCAGATGCCATTTGGCTTCTTGGCTACTCACTCCTTCCTACCTGCCTTGAAGTTTCACACCAAGACAGACACAGGGAGCTGAGTGGTCTCCCAAGAGAATCAGAGATGGGAGTAGCCCATCCTATGTGTGGACCTCCTATTCAAACACCAAAGAAGTTTTACACTTGCTTGAAATCCATTGTTTTGGTCAAGAACTTAGCTTTTCCATAAACTATTTGCTGTGAAGTAAACTGAATTCTGTGTCCAGCATTACTCAGCTGGAAAAGGAATATAGAATCTTGTAATAAACTTCCTTCCTGAGAAACTGCCCAGTAATAAGAGCGGTATGATAAATTTTGGAAGTTTAGTTCCAAGTGAGTAAACATGTTCCTGAGAGACAGGGAGAGGAGGGAGATACTTATTTCCTCACGTCTCATGAAGGCACTGAAGGGAGGCAAGTATCTCATGATAACCACACCCCTTGTCATACTCTATTAGTCACATCACTTGCTTCCTGAACACAACACTTCTCTATATTCCCCTGACATTTTGCACGTCTCACGAGTACAGTGACTAGTTATCATCCCCAGGGCGAGCACCCGGTAAATACAGTTCAGTGAGCCTTTACAGGAACCTCTCATTGTCTACATACACTATGCTGGGCTTCACGGAGGCTGTATTTACTCTTTCCAAAGAGAAAATGCAATTGCATGTGATTCGTATGTTTTGACTTTAAAGGCTTTAAGGTTGTGCTATGTGAGTCAAAAAGGAGTGGGAAACCTTTCTGCCTCTTACTACCAAACCTTGAGGTTTGCATGCTGTGGTTCTGCCAAGTGGCACTTGGAGCAAGTCTGCAGGGTAGCATGAAGGTGGCCTTCTAACTGCTGCTCCTCATGTGCTATGGGCCCATAGGACATTGGTCCTGCCAGAGTCCAGGAAAAGGACTTCCCAGGTGGTGCATTCAGGGGTTCTAAGGTAATAGGGTAGCTGTTGGCTGGAGGAAAATTCCATCTATGGGCGTCCTTGTCTGCAGAAGATGATGGCAGCCTGTACAACTTTGCAGTAATTTTGTTAACCAGGAGTTACTTTAGCTCGTTCATCCTGTCTCTTCTCCTTTAAAGCCATTGTAGGTAGGGGAAGCAAAGAGAATTAGGCACTGGAATCCCTTTGGTTTGCTCTGTGAGTTAGCAGGATTCAGTAGCCACGATGCCCTACCGCTTCTTTGTCCTCGGGATTTGTGTATCTGGTATGGCAGCTCTATATTGTGATCTTGTTGGATCAGGATAAAAAAAGACATGACACAAAGTACTTTGTGTCAGTTTGTTTCAGTTCTGGCCTGGAACATCAAATAAGTGAGTTTTTGTTAATTTTTATGTACTGCCACATTATGGATGAAGATGCACAGAGAAACTGGGCTAGGTTAGGTGCTCAGAGCACTATGACTCTATGACTTCCTTCATCTAATGTGGATAAAGTACTGAAATCTTCCTCAAAAATTGCTCTTCCTCTTTGATGGGCTTGAGTTAAAAATAGTAAGTTAGAAAGAGCAACTGCTGTATATGAGAAACAGAACCAAAAGCAGTTGTGGTTCAAGACCTGAACAAAAACATTATGTCCATGCATGAGCCAAATACCTTTTCCTGGAATATAGGATGCTTCCTTTTGTGTGTCGGGCTCTGACCACTGAGTCACTTCCTGTGGGTTTGCATTGTGTAGCTTAGCAGGTGCAATTCTAAGCACGTATAGAAACTTCCTTTCTTACTGCTCTCTCAAGGGTTGTCCTTGGCTTCCTCTGAAGTTCAAACCTCTCTACTTCCTTACCCACACTACATTTCTCTTCATCTCTGTCTCTGCCCTTGTCTGTCCCTGCTATCTGCTCAGGCTTTCTTCCTGACAGCTTCTTTCATTTCTTTCCTTTCTTTGGCCAGCAGTCTCAGAGAAAATAGCCAAGCTAATGTGTGGACTAGTAAAGCTAACTCTTTACAAGGAAGTGTTTATTCTGTGTTTTAACAGATACAGCCTGCCTGGAAAATCTGGAATTCCTCTGGAACTGCATTTGGTGGGTAGGTTTTTGCAAAGGAAAGAACAGTGGTGGGAGAAGTCATTGAAGATGATACAGTCACTGGACTACAATGGTTCAGGTTTCCTACTTTTCCCAAGTCTTGTACTGCAGCTATGGACTTCATGTCTTCATGCCAGAGTAACTATTTCAGCTGAACCATTGAGGTTTTCATCAAAATGACTAAGCCAGTAAAAGTGACTGTGATTTTACGTGCTCTGCTCCACTTTTGTTTTGTTCTGCTGCCTGCATGGGAGTAGCAATGTAGGGAAGCTCTTTTGACTATATTAGAATTGGATTTTAATTTAACATTTGTGTGCACACGACCTCCCTGTCTTATGTCTACTTACCTTATGAATGAGTAAGGGTGTCCTTTACCTGGCTTGTTTGTCAGAAAATAAAAACAAAAGTAAAGGACATATGTCATTCTTCAGACACCAAATTCACCCATTCTTTATTCTTTTTTCATGTTAAATTCGTAACTTAACCATCATGGGCAGCTTTTTTAAAGTGTCTCTAGCACCTGTTTTCTTTCTACTTCACGCAAGTTTTGGAAGGACCCCTCCATATTTAAAAAAATCGAGCATACAGTCAAAACAAAACATAAAATGAGGGTGAGGGGGAACCTTTCCCTTTTGAAGACACGTTATTTGTAAGGGCTGAATATCTAATAATCTGCCAGATAAATATGAGAACATGGTGGTACATTTGTTGAATGAAAGCATGACAAATAGAGGGCAGGAACCTATTTCAAAGAATGGTGCTGGGATTGTGCTCGTATTCTAGAACTACAAATGTTTAAAAGTATAATGGCAGAAGCAAATGGTTATGAACTTTGCCAATACAATGAGCATAGGGTAGAAACTGAGAACAATTGTGCCTGTGTTCTTCACATTTTCCAGAGCTTGCCTCTGGCTAGGGTTGGGTGAGGGATGAGAAAGAAGGAAGGACCTAGACTGAGAAGCATGCTGGATGTTTGTTTGTTTTTTGGAGGAAAAGAAGAAGTGGTTGAGATGATGGGGCTTCACATCCCAGAGGGAGTTTCGCTTCACAGATAAGCACCCTGAGTCATGAGCTGAATACGTGCCAGAATGTTTCAATGGTACAAGTAAATCCTATCATAGTTTGCTGTTGTGGTTGGACGTGCTGACTCAAAGCGCTTACTACGTGAGCTACCAGGGAGAAATGTGGCTGGTAGTTTCCACATGGAGGCAGAAATTATTCTTTACATGAACGAGAAACCATCTTGGTATGTGAAAATGCAAACTGTTTGTTTCAATGAAGAGGCTGGGTTTGGCTTTACTCCATGTAGTTATTTGAAGGCTATTGAGAAATGCAAATCATGATTTATTTTTACTGTGCTATGTGATGAGACTCATACTTCAGAGGCAGAGAGACAAGTTTCTGGACTCTGTCC
Source organism: Rhipidura dahli (assembly GCA_013399225.1). Classification (NCBI taxonomy): domain Eukaryota; kingdom Metazoa; phylum Chordata; class Aves; order Passeriformes; family Rhipiduridae; genus Rhipidura; species Rhipidura dahli. The sequence continues at coordinate 240,377 of VXAC01006999.1, forward strand.
AGAAATCAGCCAAAACAATAAAAGAATCACACAACTTACGCAGTTTGTTTAATACAATTGTGAATACTTGAATAAAAAAAGTAAATGTGATTCACAAAGGACAAAAGCAGGTAATTGTCCAAGGGGCTTGCTGCAGAAGGAGATACATTTTGGTCTAGTGGCCAAAAGACATTGGTTTTCTGGGGGCTTTAGACTTTTTCATTGATTCAATTTGTCCCTTTAGGGGTTTTCTGTTCCTGCTGTCTTGTGTTAACTTATTTAGGTAAAACATGTTCAATGTACATATGTTTTACTCTTAGCTGCCAGACACCTCACAGTGTTTTGTATTCTGTCTGTGAAAAGGGTTGGCACAATTTTTGAGAGAGCATGGAAGGTTCTTACAAGTTACTTTTAGAGTATAGGTTGCTAGCTATATCCTGATCCATGGAGAAATGCTTTTAAATTATCCTAAACCATTTATTGTGATGAGGTACCAAGAGCTGTACTTGGCTAATAAGTTAAAATATTCTCTTACTTAGTAAAGAGGCTGACAACCATATTTGTAGGATCATTCTGCTGTTTAATGCATTTTCCTTCCTTTTTACTCTAACAAACCTGAACAGTTGAGATTTAACTTGAGACAAACTGTTTTGAAGACAGAATTTATAAAATCTCACAAAATCTGTGTCTGTTGTATGATCCAATCTCCTTATTAAAGCTGGTCAACTTTAAATAGAAATATTTTAACTTTGCTGCCCTCTCATAATGCTTTATGTATTGACACACCTGCCTTTTCTTTGCAGTTTCAAAGACCTTAAGCACTAATGCTAATGATGTTCCCCTCTGAAATGTGTTAGACAGAAATATTCTTGCTGGAGTGCAGCAGGAAATTGAAATGGTGTGATGCCAGAAGCTGAAGAAGGCGCATGTTTGTACAGCACTGGGAAATGCAGAGGCTATGCTTGCAAAACTTCCCTTTGGGATTTTCCCTCCTACTTTCTCTCAGCAAGGGCAGATGCACAGGTCTGAGTTTCAGTCCAATGCTGTCTGTGAGAACAAACCACTGTTTTCAGAGTACATACACAACTGGAGCTATCAGACCACCCCTGAATTGACCTAGGATCCTTCACAACACAGGCCTCCAGGTACAAGATTGGTTGCTTCTGGGACCTTGCCATTACCTGCTTATCTGTGGATATGCCCATGTTTTCCAAGAAGAATAGACAAATAGCAATATTCCATGCTTAATATTGGCATTAAACAGCTGGTAAAAGTCTGTAGGTCTGCTAAAAATAAGCACTGCTGCATTACACCAGCTGCCCTAGTGATCCTGTTTTCCTAAAGTCCTTTTTAGAAAAAGATTCCATAGTGAAAGAGTGGAGTGGCAAAAGAGAGCTTGAAGAAGTTGCCATGCAAGTGTTATGATCAGTATTGCTGGCCTCCTTCCAAAATTGTGAGTTCTTCACGTGAATTAGAAAGTGCCACTAATAATCAATCAAGTGTTCCTAAAGTCAAGGGAGAGAAGGAGGAGGCTCAAGCAGCTTATTGGTATGTGACCCATAATCGTATCCCAGGCACCCAGATGTTCTCATTAGGGGTGAGCTAGGAATGCTTAATAGCAAGATCATTTACTGTTGACTACTCCCAAGGATCCCCTGTATTCTCTGAGAAAGCCAGTAATGAGCAGTTCAGACGCTGTGTGGGGCAGCAAGACCACTCAGTCCAGAATGTAGGCACGTTCAATTTAGCAGTGAGTTGGCAGCTGGCTGGCGCACACCACAAGATATGCTGTATTTCTTTATCAAATCAACAATAAGTGTTTGTGTTTGTTCTGGTCTGTGTGCTAGAGCTCACGTATGCCTGCATACCTCGTAACTCTGCCTGAGCAATTACATCCCATACTTCCCTTTTCTGTGTTGCTGTATTAAGAGTTACAACATTACATAGCTATACAGAGATTAAGCCTATCAAAATACATACCAATAGACAGCATTTCCTTTCCCACTCATGCAGCAGCTCCAAAGCAATAATTTATTTCTTATTCTCTTTTCTTTGCTGTGTGTTTTTTTTTTTCTTTTTAAATCAACTTTATAGCATCTTCATCTGTCTTTGCAGTTATGGCTTTGCCCTGTCTGTTTGCATTCTGGCACTTGACTTTGAACTCTTCTCTGTCTTATTTCAAGTTCAACAGTTAATGGTGGAAAGTTAAAAAGCCTTATAATAAAAAAAGAAACAGAAGAAAGGGGTGAACAGAAGCAAGAGTAAGTGCTACGTGATAAGCCTGGTAGGTGTGTTGGGGTTAATATTGAAATGTCCAATAGTCAGTCCTCATGGTTACTGTCATGGGGCATTAGAAAACAAGGACAGAAATATTGCTTTTACTGGTTCTAATGACATCCTGTTTTAAAATGCAGACTAGAATTTGTTTAGCTCTATCTCATCCTTGCAATACTGCTGCATGTTTATTGTGCTCTTCTTAAGAGTCAGTTGACATCTCATTTCTGTTCTTGTCCACCTTTCTGTTCTTGCACCAGAAAAGATCTTCTCTCATAGTTGTCCTTGTTAGCCATATGACTTCTCAAATTTACTCTGTGGGAATTTTCTGTAACCCTATAATTATCTCTATTTATGTGATGGAAGTCTTTTTGCATGTCCTATTTAGCATTTGCTAAGTGCTGTTTGTGCTTGCCTCTCCCTACTAACAATGGACTTTGGATTTTTTTTTCTCTGTATGATTAGGACTTTTTTAACTCTTGCATAGTTGGACTGAACTACTTAGCAAGTACTGAATGTGATACTTTTATCTTTGCAAGGCACCTCTTTAAGAGTGCTATTTGAGAGCATTAACTAAGACCGACCTTGAAATTATAGGCAAGACTGAAATTTCAGGCTAATTTTAAGTGATGTGAAATCATACTGCACAAAATTTTTCTCTCCTTTATATCTGTACCAAATGGAAAATTTGTTGAATCTTCTTTGCCCAAATCATGCCAAACTTGTTTGCAATAAGAGCAGCTGCTGTTACTGCAGCGGTGGATGCAGCTTCAGTATTGCTGAGATGGCTGTACAGTGGTGCATATTCTTCCCTACCAACTGATTTGGGGTGTTTTCAACAACAAATAGGTGAGTTGGGAGGGGGAAGATGGGAATTATATTCTTGCTGAAGTCCAGTGCTGGAGTGGACTGGGGTAGAGGTGAAATACCCTAGAAAGATGAGTGTTTAGGCAGGGTAATAATAATAAAAATAATCAAATCTACATGGCCCCAAACAGACAAATTCATCTTAAATATGTTCTGTAACACGTTCTGGGTTATTGTGAATAATTAACATTCAAAGGATCTGACTGAAATACAGTTGATGAAAACAAGCAGGCAGTTCACATAGGGGACAATCAGTCTGGTATTTTCTCCTTTCAGATTTGACCACTAAGAATAATTAATCTAGATGTGAATAGCCTAGAAAGTGTATTCACACTTAGCTCCAGCCAACAGGGAACTTCTAGTGTGGGAACTGGAGTGGGATTTAGACTGCAGTGGTCACTAGTAGCTATAGTCACACTAACAGAATCACAGAATCACAGAATTGCCAGGTTGGAAGAGACCTTCAAGATCATCGAGCCCAACCTCTGTCCTAATACCTCAACTAAACTAAACCATGGCACGGAGCGCCACGTCCAATCTCTTTTTAAACACGTCTAGGGATGGTGACTCCACCACCTCCCCAGGCAGACCATTCCAGTATTTTATGACTCTTTCTGTAAAAAAGTTTCTCCTAATGTCTAACCTAAATTTCCCTTGGCGCAACTTAAGACTGTGTCCTCTCGTTCTGTCAGTTGTTGCCCGGAAAAAGAGACCAACCCCCACCTCACTACAACCACCTTTCAGGAAGTTGTAGAGAGTGATAAGGTCACCTCTGAGTCTCCTTTTCTCCAGGCTAAACAACCCCAGCTCCCTCAGCCGTTCCTCACAGGGCTTGTGTTCCAAGCCCCTCACCAGCCTCGTTGCCCTCCTCTGGACACGCTCAAGCGTCTCCACGTCCTTCCTGAACTGAGGGGCCCAGAACTGGACACAGTACTCAAGGTGCGGCCTCACCAGTGTCGAGTATAGGGGAAGGATGACTTCCCTGCTCCTGCTGGCCACACTATTCCTGATACAGGCCAGGATACCATTGGCCTTTTTGGCCACCTGGGCACACTGCTGACTCATGTTGAGTCGGCTGTCGACTAGTACCCCCGGGTCCCTTTCTGCCTGGGCACTCTCCAGCCACTCTGTCCCCAGCCTATAGCGTTGCAGGGGGTTATTGCGGCCAAAATGCAGGACTCGGCACTTGGACTGGTTAAACTTCATCCTATTGGACTCAGCCCATGTGTCCAACCATTCCAGGTCTCTCTGCAGAGCCCTCCTACCCTCCAACAGATCGACACACGCTCCCAGCTTAGTGTCATCTGCAAATTTACTAATGAAAGACTCGATACCCTCATCCATGTCATCAATAAAAATATTGAACAGAGCTGGTCCCAGTACAGACCCCTGAGGGACACCACTGGTGACTGGTCGCCAGCTGGATGCAGCACCATTCACCACCACCCTCTGGGCCCGGCCATCCAGCCAGTTCTTAACCCAGCAAAGAATGTTCTTGTCCAAGCCGTGGGCTACCAGCTTATCCAGAAGTAACTCTTATTGCTTTCTTTTTTGGACTGTAAAATCCCTGTCTACCTAAGGTGGCTCTAGAGATTTCTGTTACCTTGAGAGAGAGTTTTCACTTTGGGTAGCCAGGTCTTGGGGAGATGTCATGGATAGGAACAGCAGGGATGAGGCTTAGCTGGTGCTTTCTCGGTGACAGTCAACAAACACTTACATTAAATCAGTGTGGTTGACTGGAGCAAGTCTTATCTAAACAGTGTTTAATGAGCACATGGGCAGTATTTTACCAACATATTAGAAGGATTGTTTGTATAAAGGATATGTTTCTCTAAAGTATAGAAAGTTCCTGAAGCTCATTCTGAAACTGCATGGAAAACATTTCAGAAGTTTTTTTGCATCCTTGAGCCACTTTCAGTACCTCTTTGGGAAAACACATTTTCAAACACAGTTCCATTGCTTCCTGTAGATCAGACTACAAAGTGAACATGCTTGTTTTTAAGATCTCCAAATTAGATGGTGTAATGACTCAGCATGAAAACCAGTTGCAGACAGTGAACATTCATCCTCCATGATGAGTGTTTCTAAGAAGCAATCAAAATGAAATGACACAAGCAAAGAGAATAAATTAATCAAGCTCTCACTTCATACAGATTGGGATTCTTCCTCTAGTATTTTATTACATATTTTCCCCTGCAAGTACCTGATAAATATAAGAGGAAGTTAACGTTTTTCTTTTCCTGCAAAACTAGGATAGAAGACACTTTAAAGTTGTTTTTGTTTTTAATGAGGACAAATATTTTATCTATATTAGAAAGGCCAATCATGCTGATTCTTAAATTTAAGACTCATCTTCTACTTCCAGTGAAGCATTAAGTAACTCAAATATCTGTAGAGGTATTGGGTTAGCTGCAAAAATAGGTTTGCTATGGCAACCTGCTGAATAGTTCTTAATGATATCAATAGTCATAGATTTCTTAAAAAAAAGCCCCAAAACCCAAAAATGAACCACCCAAAACTTTAACATTTGCAAATGAATGACCAGAATTCTGAAGTTTAAGGTTGAATTGCCTTGAGTTGCAGCAGAACATTAGAGAATATGCTGTGTATTGTATTTTTAAAAATGCATTCATGATTTTCCCTGCTATGTTGCTTTCATTTGAAATAAGAGATGAAATAAGAGCATAATCCTGTGTCCTTTCTTCTCATTTAGGCTAACATCTTACTTTTTGCTAGCAAATAAAAAGCATTCAGATATATTCTGTTGAATACAATGCTGGGAGACTGCAAATGTGATTTGGTTCAGTAATGGTATTGCTGCTACTTGTTACTGTGACAACAGAGCTACAGTGCTCTCTGAATCGTAGTAAATAACCTTATTTTGACTATTTAGAAACTGGATACCATTGGGGTCTTTGCTGGTTGTATCAGGAGTCCAGGTGAATGCTTTCCCTGTGTGAATCTTTTCCCAGTTGTATGTCAGGGTAGTAAGATGTCATTGTGCAATTTTATGGAGCCTTTCATCCCAGTGTGTCCTGAGCAAAATCTTCAAGGTATAAAGTCAGCCCCTGAGGTTCAGTGTGTGTAGCATGGGAAGCTTCAGGAGCCTCCCTTACTCTAGAGCTAAACAGTACAATGGTCACTTACTCAGACTGTTTCAGGATGGAAGGAGCTGCTCATGATGCTTCTTGAAAAAGACAGTGACTGATGATCCTCCTTCTGATTTATGCAACATCTAAGATCTAATGATAGACCTTCTATCTGGTCTAGAATGGGAGTCATTCAGAAAGGACAAAATCTTGTATATGTCTTAGCTTTTTCTTAGTGGTATGCATATAGTTCAACATACCTCTTTGGCACAAAGCTGAGTTTTTAAACTTAGTAGCATATCTTACTGAGATGTGAATTTCCTAAGTTTTCCCTGCCTTTATGTGCTACTGTAGTCACACCTGTTGAGTGTGGGAATCATTTACCTCAAAATAGGAGGTTACTCCTGACCATCTCTGGTGTCCACTCACTAATGCAACAGCACTCTACAAGCTTCATCTACAGACAAGAAACCATAACTTTGCTTTTGGAAACTGGAACAAATGCTTCTAGGTCAACTGTTGACCCCACTTAAGCCAAAAGCAAAGTATTGCTTAACCTCAGTCAACAGCATTTAATCCAGGGGTCAAATTTTTTTTTTTTTTAATGTTAAGTCATTAAGACTTATTTCCGTTTCTTATAGTACTGCTTTTCTTGTTTTAGCATGGAAGGTACCAATTTACTTTGTGTAGGTATGAAATATAAGAGAGTACTAGACCTGAGACCTTTAAAAAGAAGAGCACTTCAGTGTACTCTGTTCCAGCCAAAGCAGGATCCAGTCCAACAATGGTGGTACATTGCTGTAGTTTTGGTTGGAATTCAGTAAACAGAAACACCTCACACACATCATTTTCATAGAGCTACGGGCATTCTTTTTACATTAAAGCCTTTTTATATTAAAGACTCCAGTGTTTAGCATTTGTAAACTTGCCAACAAACATGGCTAAACCAACTACACATAATGTAAAATGGTCTCTAATCCCACATCCCTCTCTATTCAACTGTGTACAGAGGCAAAGAAGGAGACATATGAAGACTCCTGACTTCAGAGATGTTTTAACAAAATGCTGGTTAGCATGGTATCCCTCCAGATGTGAAGTGCATTAGGAGGAGCAGATTACAGAAGGACGGCTGTTAAATGCAAATTTTCACCTGTTTGATATAGTTTCCTGCTGCTCCACTTACAGCAGTCTAGAATATAAAATGTTTGATCAAAGCCTTGCTCAAATGCAATTTCCACTCGAGTCAGCAGGAATTTTAGCTTGAACAAGACCTACAGGATTTAGTACACAGGATTTCATAGAAACTATTTATTTTAGTGGGAAGTTTAGTAGCAAGTGCAATGACAGAAAAAGGGGAAAAAATTGAGATAAGGGATTTGTAAGGCAGTTCTTGTGTGTGCATAAAAATTTATCCCAGATACTTTTTAATGTTTTGTTTTTTTCCCCTCTTATAACACCTGTGTTGTAAAAATAAAAAACAATGTTGCATTTTAAAGTTAGCTCCTTTAAATTTTTTCTTCTTCCCCCATTGCTCACATTTCTTTTCCGGTTTTTATTACCCTGTCCCAATGGGGATGTTCTTTTAACTTTGTTATATTATAATAGTTAGTGTGTGTACATGAAAAAGCCACTGACCTTTTAGTGACTTGTGAGTCACAGGATTAATAGCTGTGCATATGACCTTTTGAAAATAGGAAAAAATTTCCCTTAACCTGGTTTTCAGATGAACAAAACGTAAAATTCCTACGCTCCACGATTACTGCAATGAATGTCTTCTCTTTTATAATTGTCTCAGATTTTCATGTTGTGTATTTTGATTGCTAATCTATAGAGTTATACAGATAATAATGCAGGTGATAAAATAGTTATACATTCTATGTTGGTTTTAAAATGCAGACATTTTGTGCATTTTGGAGCATGTAGCTTCCATAACTGAAGATATTTTGAATTAGTTGGTTAAGGTCAGTATCTAAGCTGATCCTTATCTTCACTCATGTGACTAGTTTCAGAGAAATACCACTGGAAATTCAGAGCCAGTCATTCCAGTGGTCATGCTGCTGGAAGCATAACAGAATGAGGGAGAGAATCTTGCAGTCATGGAGGGACAAGTTGGTTATGTCTTTCCTCTCTAATTCACCCAACAAATGCCAAGACCAGTATTAGGACTTGGGATTTCCCTCACACAGTGACCTTTGGGGTAAAGAAGATTAGTGAAAATTTTCAGAAATAATTCCTAATTTTAGAAATAATGACTACCAGTAGGTTTCTCTGAACTTCATGGGAACAAAAAACTTCATCCCCAAGATGTCAGTAGTTTCAGATACCCCATATGGAGACATCCAAAAGTGGAAGTCACTTGGGTAAGTTCTGGCCTTAACCCCTGTGACTCTAAAACATCCCATGTAACAAGTAGAGGTTATGAAAAGTGAGAGGGACAGGTAGGTATCTTGGGAGAAAGATACTTGGCAGTGGCATTTGCTGCAGAGAAGAAAAAGAAAAAGGGACACAAATAGCAAGGAGCTGTTTGGGCTCAGTAGAAGGAGCAGAGCAGTAAAAACATCACTTTGCAAGTGGAACAAAATCCAATCTGTCTCAACATAAATTTTTCAGGTGCTTTATGTGGCCTATAGAGAGCACTCTTACGGTAAAGCAGCCTATGTACTGTCTGGAGCGTAAAGTAATATTTAATTTGCATGCTATTTTATTTTACTTCATTTTTAACTCTTCTTATATTGTTTTCATTAGTGTAGGGCTTTCATTATTTACTGAAAACCAGACTTCTTGTGAGTCAGACTGGCTGAGAGCATGGGAGTATGTATACCAAGGAAGTGTATCCCGTAGCAACAGAATGCAAGTTAGGGTTCTTCAAAACTTCTCTATTCATGTTTTCTCTCATTGTTGATAGGTCTTTTACAGAGAAATTGGCTCAGTCTTTATTTGGCGTGCTTTAGACCTGAATGTTAGTCAGGTTTAACGAGACAATTTTGGGAGTTTCATTTGCTGCCAGACAGTTAGTGAAAAACATGAACATGGGGTTACATCAATTGTTCCAAAGGTAGAGACCTCCTCAGGAAAAAGGTAAGGGGAGAGAATTATGTCACTATTTTTGTAGGTATGAGCTAATCTGCTTAACAAGCAAATGAACTGTAGACAGGGTACATTTTAATCTAGTTTGTCTTCATATTGTTTGCTTTAGTCAGGCTTTAGGCAGTAAGGAACAGGTTTCCCTATCAGATGTATCAGTTAAGTGATTTTACCCAGAAAGTATTTTGACACTACAGGAGTTAGACCTACAGGAAGTGGGTGTATTATCTTTCTGTTCCAGTGCCTCTTTTACTTCAAGCATACAGTGGCACACAGGTGGCAGTCAGAGCAGGTGTGCCATGAGCTCTCAGCTCTTACAGCCTGACACCCTGTGTGCCTCGCTTTAGGTGACCCACCGCACTTGGCTCTCCATGGTTGTCACCACCACCATTCCACCCTTCCTGAAGCTGATGGATCCTGGCAGCAAAGGATGAGACTGAGTTTCCACTGGTGCCCATCTCCCAGAAAGTGGCCCAGGCAAGTCAGAGCATTCCCACACATTTCCCATGCAAGGCAGCAGCTGTTGGCACCCAGAACACACACCTGAAGCTGCCCGGCCTTTGACATTTTGTTTCCACATTGATGGTGGCTGCTGAACCCCAGACCACAGCCTCCTGTCCATATTTACTGCACCCATAAACCAGACTCTTAAGTACATGTTTAATGAAAAATCCCCAGACAACTAGAAGGTAAGGATTGACTTTATTGTCCTCTGTGTATTATAAATCATGTAACAAAATCACTAAAGGCTAAACTGGTCAAGTAGCACTGATAAGAATGAGAGAATTTGCAGAGGAAAATATTTCTCATAAATGGAAATAAAATTATTATTTTGTGTGCCTTTTCTTGTTGGTGGCATAATTCACTCCACTGTTTAATTATATTCATTCTAAAGAAACCCATTACATTTTAAATGATAAAGAGCAATCCTAGGAAGCTAAAGAAAAACTAGTTTTTATCTAAGTATATTGCTTAGTTAAATGAAGTGTGTTGCATATTCTGACTTCAGATCTTTCTTTAAGTGTCTTTTCTGTGTTGTTGACTCAGTGAATACTTAATTTATTTTCTGGCAGTGTTCCTGAAAAGAAAGCCAATGAGCATCATCTGAATAAATAATTGTAGTTTATTTTGGCAATATATTGTAGCAGCTCAAGTGGTCAGGTATTTTATTTTTTAACTGACGCTTCCTATCATCTTGGAGCCTCACCCAGAGCTTTCTGCCACTTACCTATGTAACTTACCTGTTTGGCTCTACTACCTGACCATCTTTTGTAAATAATGCAGAGGACTTTTAGTTAAATGTTGCTCTTTCTAGTTTAAGATGTCTGTCTTAAAAGTCAGACACCTAGAACTAGAGTCATAGGGTGGTTTGGCTTGGAAGGACCTCAGAAATCATCTGGTTCCAACACCGTGGATTAGGAATATGCCTTTGTGGTACCCTGAGGAATGTGGTTCCTGTACCCACAGGCATTATCTTTCTGGCATATCCAAAAGTGATTTCTGTGAAAAAAACTTAAAAAAAATAACAGTGAAAGGGATGAACCCACAATCCTGTGTCTTCTCAGGTAGTTTCCTATAAAAGGATCCTCAAAAAAATATCAGATTTGAGTAAGTCTTGAGCCAAAATACCGATTTGTAAATTTATTGCACCTAAACTTGGAAAAAAAATATTTCCAGCAAAAATCACAAATATTTTTTCTCTCAAAAACCATTTTTTTTTAATTGAGAAATTTTCATTTTAAAAAATAAGTATACTTTTTGGCTTTTACTTGTGTCACTGTCATAATTACCTTTATGAATAGGTAATTATAGCAGACAAGCAAGTGATTGCATATGAACATATAAATGTAGGCTGCAAATCTGCTTTGCTGCTGCCTAATGAAGATACTCTTGAAGACAGTTGTTCCCACTTTCAGGTCTGGCTCCTAACATCTGTGGATTTTACCTTGGCCATTTTTATGTGAAATGCATCAGCCCTCTCTGATAGCTGTGTACAGGATTGTGTACAGGCAGAGGGAATTGCTTTCACACAGCATCTCTTGGCAGCACCAGGCCTAAGAACAGGGTCCTTGAAAGAATGCCCTGTATGCTTCCTGTAATCTTGCCACAATCTTGCTATAAACTGAGAATTGTGCTAAGGCTTCTAGCAAAGTCAATTCTTTTAAAGGGAGAGTCTGCAAAAGCACCACTTTACTATAAATGTCCTTCCTTTACTTCTGTTTCTGTGGATAGCCTTGGCAGAAAACTCACTGCATAAAAGAATTTGAGGATTCTTTGGGCCATATTTGTTTTCTGTTTTCCCATCTCCATCATTTTTCTTTTCAAACATGTGAAACTGAAAACAGATACTTTCAGAGATTCATTAAGGAAATCAAACTATAATTACTGGTGAGTTCCACCCTGACATAGCATGAACTGTGGCTGCCCACTTAAAGCAATACAAATCTTTTTGGTTTTGCCAAGCAGAGAGTTCCTAGTTAATAAAACAGTCGTTTTCTTAATCAAGAGGAGTAATATGATCGGTGATGATCTATGCTGACCTCAGTGGATGGAAGACCATGCCTGATCTTGGCAGACAAAGGAGTTGACCTCCAGGTCTTTGACGCTTTGTGGGCTGTTTTGCAGACATGTGCCTGTCCTGACCATGCTCCTGCAGAGGATTAATTTGTTTTGTGTTTAGTTTGTTTGTTGTTAAGTGGAAGTGGTGAGAAGCATCTCTCCTAAGTGGATGCAATGCTATTCAGAGATGTAGGAGGTGATGGTTCACTGCTAAGGATGCTGCTTGAACCTCCTGGCCCCACCTCTGCCAAGACATGGCTACAAGTTGGATGCAAACACCTGCAGGCAAGATTTGGGTGGGGAAGCATTGGGTAGGTTGATGGGCTGCTGAGAGGTGAGTCTATAAGCCTTAGGTTGTGGTTCCAGGTCAAGTAGAAGTCTCCTGTTTTGCACAGCCAAAACACTAAGGCTTTGTATCTGAAATATACATCACTGTCCTCACTGGGTTTGTTGTTGTTAGTGTGTGGGGTTGATTCTGGTTTTGGTTTTTTATTTAATTTGGTTTTGCTTTAAAGAAAAGCCCAGAGTTTCTGGATATACAGACCTCTGTGAGAATAAAGGATATTTATTTTGGAGGCTTGGCCTGGGTTGCATTTTCGATTTTTTTCTAATCCCTGAGTTGGGAAACTGAATCTTATTTTTCCTGGAATATGGGGGGGAGGGTGGCAACAAGAATCAGTGTGCTAAGCCATTAGCCACCAACTGCTAGAGTACAAATATTGACAAGTGCAAAGGTTTGGTGGTCTTGCTTCTCTGCATGAATATCAGCAATCTATCACACAAAGGCTGCCTGTACTTCCAGGAGGCCTGTCCCTGCGTAACATGATTATTGCAGTGTAATTGGGAGGTAAATGTTACACATGGGTAGTGCAGCTCCCACTGAACCTTCGTTACCCAGCGTCCGCTTGCACGGGGCTTTGCCTTGCAACACACAAATCATACACAAACTTCATGGTTCTAAAATCAGCCAACTGCTCTCCTGAATAATGCTTCCTCATAAGGAAGATCTTGTAAGCTCATATCTGATAATTTGATGGTGGGTCTTGGGTCTTTCCTTTAAAAGATCACTTGCTCTGAGGGATGTCCCCCAGGAAGAATGTTGTAACTATGTTGTTCACATGCTAGGAATAGAATAACTGTGGGAACTGAGAAATTTTCAAAACTGAAGCACCCTGCAGTGAGATCTGTGAAATGGATGGTCAGTGGACTCTGAATAGGGATCTGTGAGCAGAGAAGTAGATGTTAGCCTCAAAAATCTTGTCTGAGAAAAGAAAAAGATAATGGAAAACTTTTCCCTGTTGTTCAGTCTGGCTAAGCTCCATGAGCTTGCAACACTGAATCATTATATAAGATGAATCACTGGATGCTGTAGGCAGTTTCAAATCCTTATTGATGAGACCTGCTCAGAGCAAGGCTAGAAGCCCTAGTGTTGGAGATACCTGCAACCTGTGAGACAGGTACAGCCAAGGAAAGAAGTGTGATCTCGGTCCATCACATTGTATATCCTCAGCCAAATTTCTTACTCATTGTTTTTTTTTTTCTTCCTTGCTACACAGTGGGTTGAAGCTCAAAATTTCTAAAAGACACAGTATATTTAGAGCCCTTGAAATGTGCCATTACATTTCAGATCTGTGCCACTTCTGGTTATTCTAAATCTGTTCCATGCTGTCAGGCTTGTCTCCGTGGGATTGCCCTTATTTCACTGTTGGTTGTATAATGTGAGCACATTGCAGCAGGTTAGTCCCACCCAAAGGGGGATAAAAAACACTACAAAACCTACAAAGGGTTTTAAACTGTAGAGCTTGCTAATGCTATTCCATCAGAAAAAAGCACAAGGACAATGTTTCTCAGGCAGTGAGCTGGGATTATTTCTGAGACCCCCTGAGCAATGGTGATAGAGAGTTTACTCGTTGTCTGATGCCCCCCTTCTGAAGGAAAGCCAGTAATACTTTTCTACCTCATCCATAATTCTAAGAGAGGGGCAATCTCAAGGATGAAATCTGAGACTTGCTGGCAAAATTCCTGCTTAGTGAGTGGAGTTTTGCTTCCCTGCTGAGGTTTTGCAGTGAATAAATTCTTAGAGTTGCACACATGTTCCTACAATTACATACATGCCTTGCCACAGCAATTTTATCAATACCTGGCAGTATGAAGATGACGCATTCCTCAGGAATAAACCCAGCATATGGATAAGTAGTGTATTGCCAGAAAAGAGACTACCAGCACTGAGACCACTTCATTATCCAAGTCACATTCTCCCAGTGGAATTCCCACTGTACGAAAGGATTTTCAAGGAAACCTCTGTGCAGCCTCAGCAAACTTCATTTTCAAAATGACACTTGTGTCTGAGTGGTTTGCAAACGAAAGAAAGCAGGGATCTGAGTCTCACTCATTTTTCTTACCTGTTACATTATGGTCAGTTTTGCCCTTTTTCCTTCATTTTCTGTTGTGCAATCAGTTTCTTGGGAAGTTTTTTGATTTTTTTTTAAGACATGATATCATGTCTTGCTATTTATAACTGCTCTGGCTTGTGAAAGCAGAGGATTTATCTGAGGACACAGAGACTGATGAAACTATTTGTTGATCAGAGGGTGGTTATAGGGACTGTGGAAATGTCCTTTCCACTGCAATGTGTAGATTTCCAGACCTGCAGAGTACACAGAGCATTGTGAAAGGAGACTGTAAGAGCACAGAATGAAAAGAGCTATATGTGCAATGCACTGTGTGGATCACATCATCTATTCATGTTAAAGCAGCTATAAACAGATCAGATCTTGAAGCTGAGGTAAGCAGCCACCAGCAGCTGTTGTGTGGACATGGGTCAGATGGTAACAGCTCAGGAGAGCTCAGATCTGTTTAGCCATGGTTTAGCTCTTTGGCTCTGCCCTGCAGCAGGGAGAGGCAATGGGTGACCTCCTGAGGTCCTTCCTTGCCCTTGTTTCTGTGATTCCAAAAGCTACATGTATATAGTTCATGCTGAACTCAAAAAGCCATCAGGAGAAAGATAACGGCTGTGACAAGACCATTCAAAGCTCATATACTTGTTTTTGTTAGCATAACTATAGCAACGATAAAATAGTCAATGATGCAGAGCTCTATTTGAAAGAAAGTCTCACAATTATTTCCTGTATTAGTGAGATGATGGAATAAACACAGAAATGGATGCACTTATATAAAAGATATGAAATAGAAAGATACTCAAGTGAAAAACTGCCGTCTTGTTAGTTAAGCTGCTTTCCATACCAATATCAAAATGACCTATAAAAGCAGCACTACTAATCCCTTCACTGCTCGGGCTCTCAAGTTCCACAGAATAAGCTTGTCATGAGGTAGTTATTACCTGTTACTGCTCTTGTATCATTGTGGAAAACAGCAGTCACATTGGACTAAAATGTGAGTAGAAATGCTGGTTGCTGTAATGCCCATTCGAGTAATGGTGTATGACAGAACAAGCAATTCTTGTCGTTTGCTGACCTTTATGAGTCAATAAATATTAAGACAACTGGCACCCAGTGCTATGCCCCACAGCACATCTTACCAAAAGTGGACTGCACAGAACATCTATCTGCAAAATAAGGTGTCTTATGAATATGAGGCACACCTCTAATGCTACACAGGGCTTGGCTGAACTAGTACCTGCATGAAAAATCCACTAAAACTTCTGTGCATGGGAATACTTGTCTGTTCTGAATGAGACTCCCAGCTGCAGTGATTGAACATTATTTATCCTACTGCATGGATACTCTTTACTCAGAATGAAAGTAAGTTAATACAATTTCTTCTCTTAGGGCCAGATTCAAGCAGGGGTTTAGGGGTAGCCTGAGTTATGCCAGGATCTGTGACCTGAGTGTAAGGAGCATTACTTGCTAGGCAGAGATATCTTTCATTTCATATGTGGGACCAAAAAGGTTTGGACTCCTCGTAATTTTAGCCATTTGTTTTAGCCAAGTAGTTGCCCTGGCTAAATTCCAATTAGCAGTAAAGGTGGACTTCAGGAAGAGGGAAAGGGGACTTGCAAGACATGAAGGATGTCCTCTTGTGAAGACTGTAGATATCTTGAATTTAATTCTCTGCTAAACATAGCTTGCCTTTGTCACCTTGTCATATCACCTTGGCCTATTTCCTTTTCCCTGGATTTTAAAGAAAAGAGGAGGATTGGTGACTGGGGGTAGGGAATATGTCTACTTTTCAGAGAGCAATCCTCTAAAGGCATGTTCAAGAATGCCAGATTTTCAGAGGTTCTGTTGTGAGAAAGATGGTAGTGCAGAGATGATAGTGGAAGTGGAAAGAAAACAAATGACTAATGGAGCAGTGTGGCTAGACAAGTCTATGGACTGTATTAAGGATAGAAAAAGTCTACAGAGAAGAGACTATAGAAGTTGACAGGTGACTGCTTGAGGTCCCAGATGATAGTAGAGTTCATAACATAGAGTTCAGTGAGCATGATGGATCTGTCTCTTCCTCTGCCTTTCATAGCTCTGGAACTAATTTTACATATTAAATGAAGTACTCTGTCGACCCAGTGTGTCTGGCACTGAATTTGTAAATCCATCCTTTCTATTTCAGTCAGGCGTGACTGGGTGAACAACCTGTATAACTAAAAGAAATGACATGAATAATTCTTCCTTGGAATAAGGTCAGTGTTATCCTCATGTGATTTGAGCTGTGTGGAAGGAACAAAGACCTACATCAGCCATGTGCTACTAGTATCTCTGGGTGCAGATGTATTTTGTCATAAGTTTCAGCTAATAATTAAAGAGTCATTATGATTATCTCATTTTTTTCAAGAAAATATATTCTTGATAGAAATGTCTTTTGGCATCAAATTCACCTTGGGGTGAAAGAAATTTTGTCATTGCAAAGCAACTTTCATGTTATGCCCTCGTGCACATTTACTAAAAAGTTGCTAGTATTCATATTCTGCTTGGTCTTTTTCATCATAAGCCTAATCTTCACATTAAAATGCAGTTTATAAAATTTTTGTTTGTTTTCTGTTTCATTACGTAAATCTGACTTACCATTTCAGTATATAACAAACTGATTTACTATTGTCAACTACCTTTGCTATACATACAATATTTTCAATGTAAAAAAAATGGTAGTAGTGGATGCAGCCTGCTGCTGTTTTCAGATAGCATCAGAAGAGAATGTTTTGGGTTTTTAAAATATACAATCTCAATCTAGTTTAATTTATGTGGAAAGCTTATTTGTCCTTACCACAAAAAGAAATGGACAATTCCATGGAAGATTTTTTCTACAGAATGGTGGAATAGCACCAGTGGCCATAAAATAGCAAAATGCTTGTAGAAAATTACAGTATCTTTAACAAAATGAACTTGCATAGAGTTTTCTTTGATTGTTGAAAGTATCCTGCCTTAAAGAGTAGGCAATCTCTTTGGAAATGCTTAGGTCACCAGTTTCACTGCCATTTTATACTTCTGCTTACTGTCAATAGGAGTTCACATTCTGCCCCATGTCTACCTAAATCTGCTTAGAAAAAGGAATGATAAGTCATGTGTATTGCATTGGAAAACCTACATTATTTTCTTCTGTTTTTCCTTACTTAACTGTAACTGTTCTCTGCACAAATTAAACAGCATTGATAGGAAAACTCGTCTTTCTCATATGCACTGATTTATCAGTTCTATGGACAGTATTAAATCCATGCTACACAATTTTATAGACATGCCACCAGCTTCATAAACACAGGGCTTTAAAAATTGCTTGTGCAAAACTTATGATCTACTATTGAATTATATTCAAAGGTTCTGCTAGGTAAATATAAGGCATCACAAGGCCTTCTGTGAAAGATCAGAAAACAGTATTCTATGGGTTTGTGAACCTTCTCAGGTTACCCAAGAGAAGCCATCTAAAATACCAGCTGGTCTGGAAAATGTGTGGAGTAATTGGTACTGCTGTGTCATGGGAACCACTTTCTATAGCTCCCAGATTGTCTTCATATCATCATATTTGATTATTCTGGTGTGATTACAAAGATTGGGTAAAAGAAAGCAGGTGAAGGTGTGGGTTTATATCTTTTGCTCATATCAAAATATTTGTTGTTGAATTGTTCTCATAATTGGAATCTGGCACAGGTCATAGAAGAATATATTTGAGAAATCTTTTTTTATTTATTATTGATTTACCTGTCTTTTACCCTGCTTATGTAAATACAGCTAAAATAAATTATTTTTAAATTCTGTTACCCAGTGGTGGGCTGCTATTTCCAGTGATAACAATAAATTTATTTTTATTTTAAGTCTAGCAGGTTACACAACTCTGATTTTACTTGACAGTCTTTATAAGCATAGCTACAGCCATTTACAGCAGATTTCTGCCCTTGCATTCTAAAGGTGCAGAATTCTGGCCAAACTCAGCAGTCATAGCATCAAAGAATCATACAAGAAGTTTGGTTGAAAAAGACCTTTAAGATCCCTTCAGTGATGTAGGAATATGACCAAAAGTCAATTTCTTATCCATTGAAAATAGGTCAGGAGATTAAAAAGGGTTGAACAAGAAAGATATTAACATGGGTTGAAAGGAAAATTCTAGCTATAACAATTTATAAAACTGAAGTGGGATACATTTGATTTTAGGGAACTACAGTGAACTAGATCCTTTGAACATTTTAATTTATATAAGACAGTTTGTATAAACTGACTCCTTTGAAGACGTGGAAATTAAATTTACGCATAAGCTCTGTTTTTCTGATTAATTCAATCAATGTATTTTCCTTAAAGCCAGTGATCTTTTTTAACACTTCTCCTTCTGGTGGCAGAAAATATTTTAGTAAATGGAGAATTAGAAATAAAAAAACAACTTAATGTCTTTTTCTTTCCTAGCCAAGCTACTGCTCTCCTAAATAAATTGTTCTGCATTTTCCAGGGTCCTGCCTCCACAGTCCAATGGCAGGCAGTAAAAATGGAACTTCCACATCCTAATTCTATTTAGGCTGGTTTTCTGGAAAAGCAACTTAGTCTGATCTCTGAATTTAACCTCATATCTAAATAATGCAGCATACTGAAACCATGGCTCTTCAGTGCTAAACTTAGTGATCAGAAATTCCCTAGATTATTTTTGCATTCCAGGGCTGCTACCACACAAGATTCATGGGGATGTGAGGAAGATTCAAGATGCTAGACAAACATATATATATATATATATATATATACATAAAAATTATATTATTCCCCAAAGTGTCTGGTGAACTAACATTTTCTTCTAACATCACTAATTAGGTCTTGAAAAATTCTGTGGTGTTACAGATGTTACTGCAGAGGAAACCATGCTGGCAAGCAAGGAGGAAATAGTAATAGTGCTTTTGTTAATTTAACAGAATAGAAGGCTTAACCCTTTTAGTGTTAGAAC
Organism: Rhipidura dahli; assembly: GCA_013399225.1. NCBI lineage: Eukaryota > Metazoa > Chordata > Aves > Passeriformes > Rhipiduridae > Rhipidura > Rhipidura dahli. Next base: position 259,597 of record VXAC01006999.1, read on the forward strand.
GGGGACAGGATATGGTGTTTTATATGAAATATTTTCATCCTTTTAAAGGTGCTAGTTCTTTTACCCTGGAAGGAGTTTTGGCACAGACTAACTGGGCAATTCACATATGCTTCCTTTCATTATATTCTCAGGTATAAATGGCACCATACCAAAAAGATTAATTTTTGATTAACAGAAGGACAACATATCACAGGTTCTTTGGACTAATGTTTTTAGTGTCTACTGTTAAAACACAGAGGAAAGTCTAGCTCCACAGACCAGGGAGAAAAAAAATACCTTTGATACAAGTAAAAAATAGTAATGGAATGTCATTTTCAAAAGTATATGCAAGCAATTCTGATGGCTACTCAGTCAGTCTTGTCTGTTTTCAGAAGCACAGAACAGCAGAAGGGCTGAAGATGAAATGGACCTCTGAAGATCTTCTGGCCCAACCCTCTGCTCAAGCAGGGCCACCCAGTGCTGGTTGCCCCAGACCATGTCCAGTCAGGGTTTGAATATCTCCAAGGATGAAGACTCTGCAGCTTCTCTGGGTAACCTGTGCCAGTGCTCAATCACCATCACAGTGTAAAAAGTGTTTCCTTATGTTCAGATGGACCCTCCTATGTTTCATTTTGTGCCCATTGCATCTGCTTCTGTCACTTGGCACCACTGAAAGGAGTCTGGCTCTGTCCTCTTTGCACCATCCCTCCACGTATTTGTGTGTATTGATGAGATGCACCCAAGCTTTATCTTCTTCAGGCTAAACAGCCACAGCTCTCTCAGCATTTCCTCTGGAGAGATGCTCCAGTTCCTTCATCATCTCTGTGGCCTTCCACTGGACTATCTCCAGTGTGTTAATGTCTCTCTGACACTGGGCAGACCGAAACTGGATCCAGTATTCCAGGTATGGCCTCATCAGTGCTGAGTAGAGGGGAAGGATAACCTCCCATTGCCATTCTCTCCTGTTTTCTTTCTCAGACTAGGATCAAGGGCAAAGTGCTTTCCAACATCTTATCCAAAATTGGTAAAATATATTTATTCTTTAAAAAAAACCCAACTAAAATAATATTTTCTTATCAAACTCCTGGGGAAATACAAAAATTAATAACTGTAGATTATAGCTGGAATAGCTCTTGGGAAGTATCATCTGCCCATAGACATAACAGAAACCACTGAACTTTCACAGTGGTCCTTCCTAGTTTAATCCCTAGCTTGGGTCAAGATAGAGGATGTTGGGAGGTTTCTGATGATCACTTCAAATGGTGAAAATTTTGTTTCTTCATTAAGTCATTCCCTTTGCTGTGCCCCTTATTATTGGTAATCTGAAACTGAAGCTTTGGCTTCTAGCCATTGGATGGTTCTGTATGTTTGTATACCAAAGTAAAGACTTGTCTCCCTGTGAAGTAATACAGTCTGCTTGGGCTCCATATAAAGCAGGTTTTTTGCCATTTCTAGGATTCTTTCTAGGAACCTTCTGATTTTCCTTTTACATTTTCTTTAGGAATGATCTAAATAGGAATAGGACACCGGACTGTACAATTCCAGTCATGGTCTGTCTGCTGTGGTGTGTGGTGGCATCAGGTACACCTGTATTAGGACAAGCCACATATTAATGCGTCTGTCTTTCAGAATTTGCACATAAGTTAGCTAAAAATGCAACTGTTGAAGCACAAGGTGGTTGATTTAGCTCACCCAAAAAATGTTTCTGGTGGGGTGGCTGACTCTGAGCACTGTTATGTCCCAGCTCTGCTCCCCACATGGCAGTGCAGTTCACCACACATGAATAACCAGTGTCCTTGATCTTGCTGCAGCTGTGTCCATTAGAGAGGTCAGCAGTGTGGCCACTCTGGGAATCCTGGGAGCAGCTGGGAGCAGGCAGGGCAGGACATCCCAAACAGGGCCATCCCACTGTCCCTAACCAGGGTCTGGGGCAGGCTGGGGAGCATAGGGGACAGGGATGTGGCCAGGCTGAGATGTTGCCCTGTGGATGGGGGCCAGGATTAAGCTGGGGGTCAGGCTCAGGTGGGAAGCAAATGGTAGAGACTTGGCTCAAAGCAGCTCCCACGGAAAGGGAGGTCAGCCCTTGCTGAGGTTCCCAGGAGTGCTGTCTGGCTGTCTCTCCCTACAGCAAGGGGACCCTGCACCCTGCAACCAGTCCTCTGGGAGCAGGGATGGTCGAGGCCCTGTCAGCTCTCCTCATAATAGTGGGAGCTAAGGGTCAAACACTGGCTTTTGCTTTGTTTAACCTATTAATTTATTTGACTGTCTCATTCCTGAGCCTATCACCACCTGCATGGATGAAGACTGACTAGTTAAGTACTTTCCTATTGTTAGGTCAGCATATATGCTGCTGTGATGGGAAGGACTCTGGAAGTGTTTATGGCCAAGTGTGGAGACCATGCCTGAGAGGAATAAAGCATAACTGCTTGTGAGTGCTGTGTTTTCAGGGCAGATGAACAATTTGGTGAATCTGGCAATGAGACGAAAAACCCCAGGTGCATCATGTCCTTGAAGCTGTGGATTTTCAGCAAGGAAATGTACAGGGAGACTAGAGTTCCCACAGGCACTCATTCCAAGTTCCCCATTGATTGTGGGTGCTATTTTTAGACAACCTCACCCGCCTGCCAGAGAGATAACCAGGAGGTAATAACTCCCATGTTAGCAGGTTACTGGGAATGCCTCAGTACCATCAGCATGGGGTGGAGAAGAGCATTAGGCAATTCAGGAAGCATTTGGCAAAGCTAGTAGTAAGGACTTCTCCCTCCTCTAATCACGTAGTTGATATTCATGATACTAATCAAGATAATAGCTGTCCCTGCTTGTCTCTCTTCTTTTCGAGTCTGATGAAATGCAGTGCTCTCTTCCTGCTAAGGGAGACAAGTAGCAGGTGATCACAGAGGGTGTGGAGCTGCTCTGCAAAAAGTCAACAGGCAAGTGGATATGGCTTATACTATGGCTGAAGTTCAACAAGGAAAATACATGAGACTACCTCCCCTGTTTAGTTTTTGGTACATAAAATTTGTGAAGTTCACTTTTGGCATGTGGGTGTACTGCCGTTTTGGGTGGTGATGGAGAATGCAGCACTAATTTGGGAGTAGGTGATCATGATATAAAAGTGATTGTAAGTCTGCACGCCGGTGCTTATCTCTACTCTATTGTTCATCTCCTTCCTATTGTTATGGTTATCGCTTACAATAAAAGGGCATTGATTTACAAAACACTCGAACTTTATTAACAAGGCATTGTTGTAAGATGATGAAGTCAATTGAGAGTGCCACAGAAGGAAGAGGAGGTGACTTGATAGAGTGTGATGTGTGTATTTGCCGGTGGCAGTGACTTGCATGTCTGGCTCTTACAGGTCTGGGCTTTTATTTCCTGCTGTTGCAGGCAGTATTCCCTACTGTAGTTTACAGTAGTTCTGTCTTGTATTTCCTTGTCCAGGTTGCCTCTAGCTGCATGTCTTTCAGTATTTTTTTGCCATTCCAGCTGGATGGCCATACTAGATTGGAGAAGGAATCCAGTTACTTACCACTCTCCTTGTGAAGCACTAGGTACTGCAGGATTTACCACATCTGTTGGTGTTTTGTTGGCCTCTGGACATACACTTACAAAACATATGCTTACCACTCTTTTTTGCCCCTCTCCTATGGTTGCAATTATGGTCAATTTCTTGACCAGAAATTTTTCAGAGGGGTAGTAAGAGATTGCAGAAATTTACTTCATGAGGTCATGGGTGAACTGGAAAAACAAAGAACAGAGAATTGTTCCTAGTTGCTTTATTTCCCCACTTAAAAACATATATTTAAACCTTTATTAGAGCCTTGAAGCAAACACTCCATTTAAGGCCTTGGGTGCTGAGTATCTTTTTTTTTTACTGTGCAAGATCAGCATATTGTAAAACTCCTGGGAATACAGATCTAAGGGGACAGGGAAGGGTAAGCAGAAGAAGTATTTAGTGAAGGATGTTAAAATATTCCAGACAGAATCCTTGAGGGAATATCTTTCAAGAGAAATCCCTAAGTGGCAAGACACAAGCTGGGAAAATATTAAGCCAATATATTTTACAGCCTACTGAGAAGAGCTGATGGAATAGTATGAGGAACGTCTTCCTTTCTTGCCACATTCAGTTCCCTCCTGTGTGCAGTGCTGACAAAACGTTAAGAGTTTTATGAAATACTGCCTTTAAATACTTGAGTCCTAACAGGTTTCCATAGCTAGAAACGATAGGGCTGAGTGTGGCTACCCCCAGTGAGTTGTTAGAGGCTTCTGCCAAGTGGCTTCTGTAGCTCCCTCCGCTCTCCCTCTCCAGTAGTGCTCATCAGCGTGTGCCTGCACAGGGGGACCAGAGCAGACCCCCAGTGGCTGAGAAGCTCCTCAGAGCTCTGTAACACCATCCTGTAGATGATGCCACTGCTTCCCATGCCATACATAAGTACTGCCTTTGCAGTACTTCTATCATGTGTTAAGACAGACAGAGCATGACCTCAAACATGCATGGCACAATCCACTACTAAATCTGTGTCTGAACAAACCAGGAGGGTTTCTGATGCACACACAAGACAAGTTTACTTATCTGTGACTGAGTTTATAGCAGGAAAAAAAAAATCCTGTTCTACTTAAAAAACATGTATGTTTCCTGGGAAATAATGTAATTGAATTTCTGTAAGCTGTGTTATATGTTTTTCCCTTATTTGCTTAAATGTGTGCACCACACTTCACACCACATATAACATAGCAAGTGTGGTTTGTATGCATCTACCATATAATTTATTCCTCTACTTTTCTATATGATGGCATTACAGAAAATTAGTTTTGTCTTAAAAATACTATCTAATACACTTCATGTGACTTAAATATTTTTCATTAATTGATTGAATCACATGCTTTAAAAACATCAATAAATTGTTGTGTACTGTATCACTGAGGTGAAAATGCTGCCCTTCCCAAGCACTGCCTTTTGCTCTTGCATTCAGCTTTTGGCAATAATTAGCTGCCTTTGGTTGTTACGTGAGGGTAGAGGAGACCATTTGTTGGAAACTACTGAATACTATAAAAGACGATTTTAGTGAGTTTGAGGAAAATTATGATCTATTTTCAGGAAAATCTTTGGGGTTTTGGAGGTTGTTTGTTTATTTGTTTTGGATAGCGGAGAACCAGAAAAAAAAAAAGTTTGCCTGAGAGGAAATGGAAGATAATTTAAAAGCATGTGAATGAGATGGAAGAAAGATAGGATTCCCACATTTTCACTCATACCTGTTTTCATCAGCTGGGAAGGTAGGGGCAGAGATGCTTACTCAAAATTTCAGTGCAGTAAACATTACTTTGAATTCAAGGTTATTTTTCAGGAACTTGATAGAGAGTATGAGTACCAAATGTTTAGCTGAGTTTTGTTTCTTGTGGAGTAATAAAAGTTCAGGCATCTGAGTGAGATTCTGGGCTCTGTCTCTGTGTTAGGGTTGGATGTCGACCAACGCTGGGCTTTCAGTCAATTTATTGTACTTTGCCTTTCTGTCCAAGACAATCCATGACTTCCTCTCTGCACCTTATTGACCATGCAGCTCATGTTCATTGACAGGGAATAGAAGTGGGTATGTGGCATCTCATAATATAAAAAGTCTTTTAATATCACTTTGTCTTTGAATTATGGATAGCAGCATTCAAAACATTTACCAGACACTTGACTGTGGTTTATCAGTGTCAGTCACTATTTCCACTGCTCTGATGTGGCCCACTGGGAGGGAATTGCACTACTAGAAAAGAGTGTGCCAAAGTGTCAGCAGGATATGTCAGTGCCAGGTAGATATGGGTGGGATGCACACACTTTTCCACTAGGGCAAAGTAAATTCTCACAGCATTCTGTGCTCAGATGAACAATTCTGTTGTGGTTGCATCACTTTCTTGGCCATGACCCTACAAAGCAAACTTATTTTCCCTGACCTTTAAGGCCTTTTGAAAATCACTGTGGATCCAAGAGCATAAAATAGTATACAGTTTAGCTATTATACATCTAAATATACATGCACACAGAGGCCCAGATCTTATCTATGTTCTTTGCTTCTTAGTGCATAGTTCATTTGCACAAACTAAATGTGTGTTGCTGATGCTAGACACATCATTAACAGGATGATCCAGTTTTCTATATAAAATCAACCCATCCTTATCACTGATGGTATATTTACTCCTGGTCACATATTTAATAATACACATACACTCAGACATCTTGTTGATGAAACTGCAGCTTACTTTAAAGACTATCTTTAAAATGTTGATTTATCTTTTCTGTATTTCATGGGAAAGGCAGAAGTTTATAACAAAAATGCCAAGAAAAAAGATGAGCATGAATCAATCCACTCTAGGATCAATACATTATAACCCATTGATAATCTGGCCTCTATAAAAGCAATAAATCTGCTAGAAGAAATCTTTTTTTCCCCCCAAGACTTTACTGAGGTCACATGCAAGATTTCAATGGACTTTTCATCAGGAAGTTTGTTCCTACTTATAGAGGCAGAATAGCTCCTGGGATATAACGTGACCTTAAGAACACTCTCCTGAGACCTCAGGACAGACTCATGCCTAGATCAAGCCTGAGCAAATAGTGTAATCAACCTCTAAAATCAAAATGCAGTGGGGCACAGATCTCTTCAGGTGATTCCTCACCCCCAAGCCAGAGGGCATCATCAGTAATTCCTAGTTAAGTATAGGTGCAGTCATTTGCCAAAAATCTTTCTTTGCAAAACATAAACACCCCTTTCTTCCTTAGGGGAGGGAGAAAAGGGAACAATTTTAAAGATGGGATTTTTTCTTCAGATCATACTATCTGATCATTCAGAGCACAGCAGTGGAGATAAGATCCCAGATGAAGTTTCCATTCACAAACACACAATAGGGAGACAAGTTTAGTCATGGGTATTCTCTTGTTATATTTATTCCATACATCCAGAAAAGTAGATATTTTTCTCAGAAAATTGCTAAAGAATGAATCATGTAGAGGCTTATTTACCATAGACATAAAGCCTTGAACTAGTGCCTGGCTGCTTCATGCTCTGGATATGGCAACTACCTGTATCTGCTCAAATTATCTTAATCAAATTATCTTAATCAAATTATCTTAAACTGAAGATACTATCTGCTCCTCTCTGGTTTGAACACCCACATTCCCAAAGGTGGTGCTGCTCTGTGATGTCCTGGCTTGACTTCCTTGAGGTTGCTATTGGACCTCCATTAGGTTTTTGGCAGTAAAGAGCTACTCACCCTCTGACTTGGAAATCCCCAGAAAGGCACTGAAGGAACTGCAAAGTGAGATTGTTCTGTTTGTTAAGTAAGAATAACATTTTGAACTGAGTCTAATTACTGCAGTGTCTGTTCAGGAAAGGCAGCTCAAAAGATCCCTCATGAAAAAGTGATTTTGGTGACAAAAATGTCCCTATTCAAAGGAGAGATTATGGTCACAATATCCAAGGGTCCTATTTGAACCTATGAGCATCCTGACCTGCTAACATTTCATAGTCAAACAGACAGTGAAAAAACCATTAACATCAACTTCTATAGAGGAATGGTGAAAAACATGAATTAAAGTCGATTAATCTATTGTGACAATAACTTAGGAGTAACTGGATCCTTGCTGGCTTGTCTGCAAAATCAATGCTTTAAATATATATGAATGAGATAAATGGTCAACTCCTTTGGTTATGATATTTTCCACTCCTTTTGCTTTTATAATTAATTAGGCAAGATAGTCATTACACAAAGCCTTTCTCCATTAAACCCCCTATTCTATCACTTAGGTCACCATCTTGTGCCTGTAACACAAATTCCTTTTAAGTTTTCCTATAGGACACAAAAATAACTTCAACTCTTATGAAACAAGATATGGACAGTATTTTTCCACAATACTTGTAATTCCTTTAAGAGTCTTCTTTTTTTTTAAATGCACTAAATGAAGGCTTGAATTTTCTTTTCTGCATTGCCTTTAGAAAGTTTTGCTGAGGAGACATACTACTGGCTGGCTGGAAACAGCAAGGCATGTTTGAAAAGGCAGGCTTTAATTACAAGTATTGGGGTTTTTTGCTGAGTTGCAAGTGATTTGTGAAAGTGATGTCCTTTGGCCAGCAAAGAGAGCTGGAGCCCCATGTCAGAGATGGTGAAGCCTTGTGCATAGTGCTCAAACACCAGGACAAGGACTTTCAGGTGTAAGAGGAAAAGCACAGCATTTGGCTAACATGAGCTGAAAGCTGTGCCAGTGTGATCAATAACTAAGCTGACTTGTGCTGTTAACTCTTAATTTATGAAAATCACCCAAGAGCACTGATTTATGTTGCTGTTATGTGGCTGGGTAGCTTGCTATCAGCACTTGGGGCAGAAAAAAGTTACAATAAGAAAAAAATCAAAAATCAAATGTGTGAACAAGAGGTAGCTACCCACATGATCCTCAGAAATGCATGAATGTCAAGATTTTAATTCAATTTCATTTACAAAGAAAAAGAGAAATTAATTTTTTAAATAGATCAAAGCCTATGCCCTGCCATGAGGGCATTTAGAACTGTGTACAGGACAAACTAACTGCAGTTTTGTTATAAGGCTGGCACTACAACTATTTATATGTATAAATTATAAATTTTATAACTTTATATGAATGTGTATTTTACATTTTATGCAGACAAAGTAAAACTTAGGCACTATTGCTCAGAGTAACATCTGGCAAATGTCCTACAAAATAGACGAGTTTTATTAGAAAAATTAATTCAAGAGAGGAAAACAAATCTTTTGAGTAAATTTTATTAGCAAGCCATTCAGAAGAGAATTTAGGGAACAGTATTTTCATGGTTCTGCATTAGGAGAAAAAATTGCTTTAATTAGGTATGGTAAGTGATAAATTTTGCATGCTATGATTAGAAGGACTGCTCTAGTAATTATATATAGGGTAAGATGTCTAAGTTCTTGAACATCTGTTCCTAATCATCAAACTTACAATATAGAAAAAGCTTACATTTTTGTTAATTTTGTATGACAGAAACCCAAATCCAAAATATTTTATTGAAATCTTTATGTAAAAATGCTAATTCTATTTTTAATAGGATCATTATGCCTTTTATTTAATGGGATTTATTCTTTTTCTGATGCAAAAAAAAGTCTATATATTAGTATAAAGCACCTATACTTGTAAGATAGGAATAAAAGGGCAGAAACACCTGGCTTTAATTACTTCAAGTAGGATAGAAACATTTTAACTTCTCACCCAGGCACTTTAAAAAAGTCTTGGTCTCTGTTTGTTTGTTTAACTTGTATCACATCTTAATCTAAAGACAAAATGGAGGACCACAATTCTTGAGAGATCAGGCATGAGAGTTAAAATGAATGCTCACTAAGCTGCTTCAAAGTTTTCCACTAGTAGGTAAGGACTTCCTAATAAAAAGGCAAGGAGATGAAATAAGATAAAGCAAAATCACACTCCCCCATGTTGAAGACTATTTTTGTATTCATATTGATCTGAAACCGGTAAGGAGAACCAGAATTCTGATTTCCTTCCAAGGTCTTTTGTTGTCTCTGATTCAGCAATTTAAAAAAATTTAAAAAAAAATCCAATTCACACACACACACACAAAACATCCAAAGAGAAAAGTCCACCATAACCCAACTGAGACACAGCTCTACTATCTTACTGGCATTTCAGTGATTGCTGAAAGTCAACCGTAATTTTTCTTGCCAGCCAGCGATTTCTCAGAAATTAAACTTGCCTGTACTGACAATTGCACAGTGGAGGCTTTAATTATAAAACCCAGATAATAAATGACCAATCATTCATTAACTAATAGAACAGGAAAAGTGGCAAGTCTGATCCCTAAAACTGTCCATCGTCAAATATGTCCTTGTTTTGATTTTTGTTTACATCACATACTTATTTCTTGTTTTCCTTGGAAGCTGTGGGAAAACTAGAAATGTGAAAACTCAACAACTGCAAACCAGCAGGGAAGATAATTTAAATACTTTATTTCTGGCCTTCATCTACATTAATGATCAGTTAATGTCTTTGAGAAAGAAAAGACATAAAACAGATTTTGAGATCTGGTTTTATCAGTAAAAATCACTTTAATATTGAGAACTTTGATTCTGGTCTGCCAAAATTTATGTTTCTGACTGTTATATTTCTCTGGCTTGAAATCCTTGGCAATGCAGTTAACACATCTGTGGCTCCACTCTTCTGGTCAAAGGATCATGGATTATTGTTTTCCTGGACAGATTCTCTATTTTATTACAATGCACTATTTGGGGCTGACTTATTTCTCTGATATCAGGATTTACTGTTTAATTCCAGAAACACTGAGATACAGTTGTGAGAATGGGATATGGTTTCTGGAGAGGAACATCTACTTAAGAAGCAAGTAGCTTTTAAGTTAATCATTATGCTATTTATGGCATTTTTTCTATTTTATTTTAAATATAAGTACTTGCATTGGATAGTTCTTAACTGATCACTCCAAATCAAAAAGGTAAAACAAACCTCCCTAAACATGGAAATATACATATGGGTATCAGCACACTCAGATTTCTACAAAGATGTTAACAATTTAAAATTCATTGAAATGTTGCTTTACAAAAATATTATACTCTCAAAATTTATTGTTTTCCCTTCTTTGTGCTATTTACTTATCACATTACTTCTCTGTTTACATAATGAAAGTCTCAGTAGTTGCCTTTGTTTTCCCTCACAGCCATACTTTATTTCAAGTTCTTGATAATATGATACTTGATAGCCATCAAATTAACTGCCTAGTGCAGTATCGTCAGACTGTGCATTAATTGCATTTACTGAACAACTTTGCTCTCCTTGCATGCTGCTCACTTGCTACCTCCCTGCAGGACAGTTTGGAACACCCCAGGGCTCCTCAAGCAGCTAACAACATGCTACAAGCATCCATTGCTCTACAAGAGATGCACCCCAGACCAGTAAAAGCTTCAAGTTTAAGGTGTGGCATTCCTCAGGAGCTGCTGGAACAAGATAAGAGCACTTAATCCTATCAGGAACCTGGAAATCTCACTTCCCAAAGAGCCATTTTTACACCTAAACTGCTTTAGGAAAACTTTGATAGAACACATGATTGTGGCTGACAGCTAGCTGAGCTCCCTTAGCCATAAGAACATTTAGACTGTTTTTTCTAATTCTCAAGGATTTGGAAGATACTGGTGAATCAGATACTCAGCCCGCTACAAGCAAGGCAATCTTTAGCAGATGTTTAGACTAGTCAAAGCCTACCTGGGAGTTTTATCACACATTAACTAACTCTGGAATCTCATGCAGGCTGGATGGCTGGAAAGGAAGGTGGTAGAATGCCGTGGGCTGGAAGGCACCTCTCATCAGGTTCCAAATACCCTGTCCTGGGCTATCCCCCACTAAAGCAGCTTGCTCAGAGCCCCCATCCAACCTTGCCTTGAACGCTTCTAGGAATGGGGTGTCCACAACTTCTCTGAGCACCCTGTTCCAGTGCCTCAGCACCTTCACAGTAAAGAATTTCCTCCTAACATCCAATCTAAATCTCTTTTTTAGTTTAAATCATTCCCCCTTGTTCTAGCACTGTCTGCCCAGATAAAAAGTTCCTCTCCCTCTCTTTTAAAAGCCCTCGTTAAGTATTGGAAAGCCACAATGAGGTCTCCCTAGAGCCTTCTCCCAACTCTCTCAGCCTGTCTTCATATGAGAGGTGCTCCAGCCCCTTGATCATCTTCATGCCCCTCCTCTGGGCCTGCTCTAAGAGGCCAGATCTGGACACAGCACTCCTTGTGGGGTCCCATGAAGGCAGAGCTGAGGGGCAGAGTCACCTCTCTCAACTGCTGGCCACTCCTCTTTTGATGCAGCCCAGGATATGGTTGGCCTTGAAGGCTGTTAGTGTACACTGTTGGCTCATGTCCAGCTTTTTAACCACAAAAAAACCCCAAGTCCCTTCTCTGCAAGGCTGCTCTCAATGACTTCTCACAGTCTGTACTCACATCTAGGATTGCCCTGACCCAGGTAGAGTGTCTTGCACCTGGACTTGATAATCTCATGAACTTCTCATGGGCCTGCTTCTCAAGTTTGTCCAGATTCCCCTGGATTCTGTTGTGTCAACTGCACTGTTTTGTGTCATCTGCAAACGTGCTGGAGATGCACTCTGCCCCACTGTCTATGTCATCATTAAAGATATGAAAGAACATTGGTCCCAAGGCAGAGCCCTGAGGGACATTGCTCATTACTGACTTCCCGCTGGACATGCAGCCATTGACTACCTCTGTCTCCACTCATCCACTCATCCATCCATCCATCCATCCACCCACCAATCCATCCACCCATCCACCCACCCACCCATTTCTTTATTCACCGAATTGCCCACCCTTCAGATCTGTGTATCTCCAATTTAAAGATAATAATGTTGTGTGGGGCCATGCTGCAGGCCTTACAGAAGCCTAGGTAAATTACATTGGTCAGTCTTCCCATGTCAACTGTTCCAGTCATTCAACCACAGGTCACCATACTAGTCAGGCATGATTTGCCCTTAGTGGAGCTGTCTTGGATCACCTTGTCTTGCATGTGCCTTAACATTGCTGCCATGAGGATCTGCTCCATGATTTTACCAGGCACAGAGGTGAGACTCACCTGTCTGTAGTTCCTTGAGTATTCCTTTCTCCACGTTTTAAAAACAGAAGTAATATTTCCCTTTTTCCAGTCAACAGGGACTGCATCTGACAGTCATGACTTTTCAAATATGAGGAATCGTTTGGCAACAACACCCATCAGTTCCCTCAGGACTCCCGGATGCATCTCATCAAGCCCCATAGACTTGTGCCTATTCAGGGTCATCAGGGAGGCTCAAACCTGCTCTTCACTTATAGTGGGAGGGACTTTGCTCCCCAGCCCCCAGCTAGAGGCTCGGGGACTGAGAGATTTGGGAAGCCTGGCTGCCAGTGAAGATTGTGGCAAAGAACCTCAGCCAGCCAGACAGCTGGTGTTCCTTCTTGTTTATCAAATTGTTCATTCCTGCCTAAAGGGGTCAGTCCCAATGATTCCCATCCTTCCAACACATCTCACTGGACCTAAGATAATTTAACTCCCCAAATGACCCTTTATTTTTTTGCTCAGGATTGCTCTTCTGCCACCTTGGCAAAGGAGATCAGCCATCAGGGAGTCCAAAGTGTGCCAAAGCAAGTGCAGAGAGGTGTGGGGGGAAAAGGTGCTGAACGAGTTGTTGTATCAGCTCAAGCCATGACACGTACCTTTGCCCTCATGCCTGCTTTCAGTATGACATAATATTAAGCGTGCTGACAAAGGAGCTCTGTCAAGTCTGGTGGCTGCAGTCAGAGGAGACCACACCAAAACACGGATGCTCTGCCAGGAGCTGATATCTACACATCAGGCAAAGGAACAGTACAGCTGCTGATGCCTCAGCTATTTGTGTTAAACTAAGTCCCCTGTGAAGGTGGATGTAAGGCTCTGGACTCTGCACTTTTGAAGGGGATGAGGCAGAAACTCACATACTCTTCTGCCAGCCCTGCAGAGGAGAGGTTGAAACCTGCAGCAGAGGGATGGGAAGGGTAGGTGGGGTTAGCGACCACTTAAGAAGTCATGGCAAGGTGTGCTAGCATTGGTGTGTCATCCCTGTACAAACACTACCTGCCCCTTGGCCAGAGGGGTTGTATAACCAAATCAACATTGTCAGAAAAATACCTTCTCTAGGCAGAACTTCAATTATTTTCTTACTAGATAATGAGACATCAGCTCTACAAATCATGTTGTGAGGTGTTAAAAGTACTATTTTTCAGTTTCTCACTGATATAAAGAATATTCTTCCCTTCTTCCCTTTCTCTTGCTGGGACCTTTGCAATTCAGCCCTTGGCACTGAACTACTCTGGCTTTCCAGCAGGAAAAATCTGAAAACAAGACTCAAAATGTTTAAAACTCTGCACTAAAAATGTGTGAAGCAGTTCATCTGTAAATTCTGTTGTCAAAAAAAAAAAAAAAAAGCATTAGTGTATAACAAATACCCAGGCTTCACTGACACCAATTATTCTAATCCTCTAAAACAAATCTCCTTAAAATCATTCTGCAGCATGCTAATATCCTGTTCTAGTCTACTGAACTCTAAATATGTGCCATACTGGCAGTGAAAGCAACAGATACACAGGAATCAGAAGTTTTGGAAGTTAGATGAAATGGAAAATAAGAAAACAGAGAATTAGTTTTAGAAGCGAAAATAAAATTTTCTACATTGTAAGAATAAACAGAGCTTTATACGGCAGAGATTGCTCATATGTAACTAAATGGTGTAGGATTTTTAATTAAAATGTGATGACACCTTTCATGCCTGTGATACACAGCACTGTAAACAAACTTTATGGATGTCTAAAAGTGCAGGTGACATTGTGAATGGCCTGATTTCACACCTTCATGCCTTTATTTGTGCCCTGTGCAACACTTAGATTGTACATGCTACGTGACAGGTTTGGGGAGCAGTGGGATGGTCACAAGAAGTGCTATGAAAGGTTCAATGTCTGGTCCTGTTCCAGTGGTTTTGTTCCTCTGGGTAGTTCTCATACACTGCAGTATACACTGAGGACTGCTTTGCCTCTATTGGCAGGTTCACAGCTTAGCTTGGGAGTTACTGCACTTGCAGCCCGGCATCTCTCGACTCAGCTTTGGTACCTCTAAGGGGAATGACAGAGCTCTTGCAGAGTGTCTGGGGGCTAGGCAGGAATTTGTCCTTTCTTGGTGATGATCAAGGTGATGTGTGATAGAGGCTGTGATTGCTTAGGTTACAAACTCATTCCAGTATAATGATGGAAGGAATACTGTTTCTGGGTGCAGTCTGTATGCATGGAGAGTTTCTAACCTAAGAAATCATAATCTCTATCACACATCTTAATTATCATCATGCAAGGGGCATTATCATCATCAAGGGGCAAAGAGATGAAGTAAAATAGCACCAGTAAGTAAAAATAAATAAAATCTATACTCTTGGGGTTTGTTTCTCCTGATGTTTTACCTTCACATGGAACAGCAATGCATCTGACTGCTACTGCAAATGCTATTATGAAAAGCACATTCAGGGGACAAAGCACATTGCCCACCAGACAACCTGATTTGCCAACAAAGGGCAGCGAATACCCTCCCGAGGAAGACATGACATCAATGCTTAAGTAATAAATGTATTTACAACTCTGTGAACATCACTCTGCAAGTGGGGCTGTGGACTCAGTTTTTTAAGACAAATCTCTAACTAAGGTGACTTTTTCTGATGCAGGTCTGTCTAACTTGTAATTTCAAACTTTCAAAAGGAGAGAAATAAAGCTGTAATGACCAACTTCAGCTACTGGCAGAAGACATCCCTCTTAGCCCTTGACTTGTCAAAGTGGCCTCATTACCCTTGATAGAAACGCTAGGAGTTCAGGGTCTACAAATTCTTGATGCTGATACAGGACTGTATGCTTGCTTGTGTGTGTAAACAAGAAAAAGGGAAAAATCAAAGGGTTTTGGCACATAATGGCTATTACATAATAAAAATGTGTGAATGGTACAATAATGCACCGATAATATTTCCTAATGTATCCAAATTTCATAACGTTGATATTTTGCAATTGAACTAATCTTGCATCCCTTGCTGATTATGACAACTGCTCTCAACCTATCATACATGATGGATTTTTCAGATAAGCATTGAGATTAATAAGATTCAGAATTTTATCTTATTAATTATAATCCCACTTTAATGGGAAGTGTGTACCTAAATCAAATAAGGTCCTTTGACAGTCCATATCTCACCACATATGAATTTATCTGATGTAATATTTCTTGGCTCTCGACAGAGCTGTCAGGGAATAACTTCAGAGGATTAGACCTGTGCTTATTGCTGTGCACTGAGGGGTAGATACTACTGGATTCAATGAGAACAAACGTGGAATACGTGACCCGCTCCTGCATATGCCGGGGCCTGGAGTTTGCAGCTCGAGCATCAGCAGCACGGACTGCTTGTAATCCCGTCAAGATTCGCGACGGGAAGATTTTGCCTTGTTTGGGGGTGAAATGTGCCGGGTTCCAGCTGAAGGCATGTCAGTCCCGCGGCGTGCCCTGCCGCTGTGCCGGGCGCCGAGCAGGCTCCGCAGGGCACGTCCCCCACGGGCAGGGAACAGACGGACCCGCGTCCTGCGGGCTGCCGGGCGGCAGCGTGGAGGTGCGGAGCGTGTGCGCGGGTGTGCGGGCTCCGCGGGGCCGCTGGGACAGCACAGGTGGCTGACGAGCGGGATGGATGCCCTCGGCACACGGACGGCTGAGGGGCTGTGTGTGCGGCGTGTGGTATCGGGAACTTCGCAGACACCGACTCGGGCGCGGCCGCCCTGTCCCGCCCCGCCCGGCTTGGCCGCAGGCAGCACCTCTCCCCAACGTGACTTTGCTTTGGTTTTGGTTTCTGTGGAGGCTTCTCTTGTTTGTTTAGCAAATCCCGGGCACGTTGCGTGTGTGAGTGGAGCTGAGCTGTTGTCTGCTTTTCGCTTCTCAGGAGGTATTTTACGTGAAAGCAGGCTGCTCGCTGGGAACAGACCCAGCAGCAACCGCGGGAGCGTACTTCGTGACCGGCCGGTGCAGGGACGGTGTTACCGGCAAGGGGTCACGCGGGGGGAAAGGCGAGTTTCGGTTTGGAACGAAGTTTGTCACGTTTTGACTGCAGCTGTCCCGGCGTGGCACGATGCCGCCGACGGTCCAGGAGGTGTTTCCTGCTATGAGAACCAAGCAACCTGGCGGGCTCTTTGGGATAAATAATTCAGGGAAGAGATATTTTTCTATATAAACCTTTTATAAAGCAGAGCATTCCTCGCCCAGAAAAGCTGTTTCTGCCGCCTAATGCAACAGTTCCGTCTGATGCTGAAACTGCCGCTGCGGCAGCTGGAGAGCTCTGGCAGGGCACTGGCAAACTTCACTTGGACTAGTTCAAGGGCTCCGGAGCGGCGGAGCAGGGCGAGGCGAGGTGCGGTGCCGCCGCCGCGGCTGCGGGCGGCTCGGCGGGGCTGGCGGGGGTCGCAGCCGACATGCCAGCGGAGAATTCCTCAATGGCGCTGCCCGCGCCCACACCCTGGGGCGGGCGGGGCGCGCGGACCGCGGGCCACGCCCCCC